>CAKKOB020000450.1:5516-32736 GCA_918844115.2 Phlebotomus perniciosus | reverse complement strand
GCTTAAAACGCTCTAAAGCGCTTAAAACGCTCTAAAGCGCTTAAAACGCTCTAAAGCGCTTAAAACGCTCTAAAGCGCTTAAAACGCTCTAAAGCGCTTAAAACGCTCTAAAGCGCTTCAAAAGCTCTAAAGCGCTTCAAAAGCTCTAAAGCGCTTCAAAAGCTCTAAAGCGCTTAAAACGCTTTAAAGCGCTTAAAACGCTCTAAAGCGCTTCAAACGCTTTAAAGCACTTAAAACGCTTTAAAGCGCCTAAAGCTCTTTAAAATCTTTTTGAAAAGCTCAAACTGTACAATTTTCCCATAAAGTGACCCAATCTTGTTGGAAAACTCACGCTTTTCTGTCTTCTGACTGATTTCTCCGGAGACACACTGGCGTCCCACCCACACTCCTGCATCCCCTTGGCGCTAAAACCGGGGCCGACTTGAGAGTGGAACTGTGACTGTGATTCCTATCTGAGCTCTTCTTTCTGGTGCGCACGAAGCGCTTCCGCCTCTTGGATGCGCTGTCCTCCAGATGCTTGTGACTGCGACGCTGCTTGGAGCTCCTCTTGTCCTGCTGGAAGGAGTGATAGGAGCAACTTCCGGTGTTCCGCCCATGGTCCTTCTCAGTAATCTCCTGAATTGACCCAGTATCGATAAAGTCAATCTCCAACAATTCATCCGTATCGCACTCGTCGCCGGCGTCCTGGCCAGTGTCCAAGTCCGAAGCACAACAGTCCGTCGGGTCGGAGTCACTGTGTAAATGCATTTGACGTCATTTTATTGATTTTGAGGGAAATAAAAAAAGATAATATTTGGCACGAATACGAGTGGGAAGCTTCGAGAGCAAATAAATTCGATATAAAGCTCCTTCATTTTAATTCCAGGAGACAAATTTAGACAAGCGGGCGGCCACAAGATATTTTATGGAGGCCGATTTACTGACAGGAAATTACTTTCTTCAAAAGATTTATCGCTTAAGATTTAACGCGTAGGGAAATATTTCAGTTGTAAATCAATAGTTTTCATTAATTTTCGGTGTTTTTAAATGATTAATTGATAATAAATAACGATTAAGGGGAAGATATTATGATTAAAGAGGCGTACGCCACTTCCAAAACTTTGAAAGAAAGCTTAAAAGTGCTTTGAAAAGAAGCTCAAAAGGGCTTTGAAAGAAAGCTTAAAAGAGCTTCGAAAGGAAACTTAAAAGAACTTTGAAAGAAAGCTCAATAGTTATGATAGTCTTGAAGTATTAAAAGCGAAGGAAAGTTTTGAAGATCTTTAAGAAGTTTTGAAAAGCTTTAATAAAAGCATTAAAAAGCTTTGAAAAGAAGCACAAAAGAACTTTGAAAGAAAACTTGAAAGAACTTTGTAAGGAAGCTAAAAAAAAGCTTTGAAATGAAGCTTTTAAAAAAGCTTTCAAGGGATATTTAAAAGTGTTTTGGAGTGAACTTTTATGGAAGCATTAAAAAGCTTTGAAAGAAAGTTTAAAAAAGTTTTAGAGGACAGCTTTAAGGGAATCAACAAAGAGTTTTCGTCTCAAAGTTCTGGAATTTTCTTTAAATCTCCACAAGTTTAAGAAGTCCTAAATAATTTGTTAAAGCTTAAAAGATTTTGGAATTTTCGGAAGGCTCATAAAATCTTCTGAAAGTTCATGGTTGCTTAAAAAATAACTGATTTCGGCCATACATTTTAGAACTTCAACTTATAAAGACTTTCACAAACTTCCATTTAGGTGTACAACATTTCTGACTATAATATCTTCCCCTGATAAAGATAATCCAAGAGAAAAACCGCCTTAAGAAGCGAAAAGTCCAAATAATCCACTTTTATACGAGTTTAAATCCGTAATCTCGACTAAAACTGGATTATATGGATTTTCTATTAATCTTCGCGGTTAATTTTGGGAATTTTTATTTGATATTCTTTATTGATAAATTTTGAGGTAAATATAAATATCAAATTTTGTTACTTTAGTAGATTTTAGATTAGATCTAGAAATATTTTCAAACAGATTAAGTCTAAAGGATAATCCGCAAGAATGGCAAAAGATTAAGACTAAAACTCGTTTAAGAGTCTTATCTAAGATCGAAATTACTTATTTAAATACGAAAACTTCGATCATCGTTTTGACCAGTTTTAGACTATGTATATAGCGTTACCGAATCTCTGCTAATTTAAATTTTCTCGCATTTTTTGCTTATCAACGAGCATTTGTGTTTAATTGAATTGTGCTAGGCAATTTATGAATTAATGAAAAGCGTCCAATTTCACACGGAAAACCCCTCAAAATTCTTCATGTTGAATGAAAAACTCTTGATTGATGGATGAAGCGCGCTTTCCATACAATAGGAAAAAACACCATCAGAGCAATTTAAAAGTATGTCTCAGGATAAATGATTATTTTTCCTGCTCCATCCCCCGCATTTCTTTGAATAATGTTTTGGGATAATTCCATCTTCGGGGTGTTTGCCAAGAAAAATCGCATAATTCGCGAAACAAATTTGCAGCTTTAAAGTCCTCCTGTGCGGAAATGCCTCCCAAATTGTCTTGCTGAATAATTAAGAACTTTTAAGTGCCATTTTACCTGAGAATGTCTGTCTCCTTCTCATACACATAACTCTCATCGAATTTCCCCATCATCTCATTGAGGGTAGCATCCTCGTCGCTCTCATTCTGGGTGGACACGCTCCTCAGTCCATTTTCACATCTCACCAGCTCAGCCCTCCTCTTCCGAATGGTGTTTGGGGAGAATGTCTTCCTGCTCACCTCAATCTCCGTGGATGAGCTGGAATCCGTCTCGGAGGAGTCAATGGGATTCCTGGAAGTGCTCCTAAATCTTAACACTTCTCATCAATGAGATAATTTATTATTTTCCCTTACTTGTTCTTGTCCGACTTCTCATCGGTTCCCACGTCGCTGGCGCTGGATTTCACGCCAGATGATGTGGAACTGTTGTCCCGATCGATACGATGCAGAAAGTTCGAATTGGCAGAACACTCCAGCTGGCTCTGGGTGGAGAACCAGGGATTTGTCCTAATCCGACAACGCTGACGAGGTGATGGAGCTGCAAAAATTGCTCCAGCAACATAAGAAAGTGCGCCAATATAGGAAGATAATTAAATCAAGGGGGGAATTATCCGGTAAATTGACCATTTGAAATGTAAAAGCGCTTTAAATTAGGCGCTTTAGAATGGAAAGTTATTTAGATTGACCCGTTTTGGGCTCTTAACAGTTCATTATCAGAAATAAGCAGGAAAACAAGTTGAAATAATATAAACTCTAGAGTTAGAGCTCATAAAAATGCTCTATAACGACTCAAACGCTGTAGAGTATCTGTAAACGCTCTACAGCGCTTGTAAACTCTAGAGCTTCTGAAACCACTCTAGAGAGCCTAAAAACACTCTAGAGCGACTAAAAGCATTCTAGAGCGCCTGAAAACGCTTTAAAGCGCCTGAAAACGCTTTAAAGCGCCTGGAAACGCTTTAAAGCGCCTGGAAACGCTTTAAAGCGCCTGGAAACGCTTAAAAGCGCCCGGAAACGCTTTAAAGCGCCCGGAAACGCTTTAAAGCGCCTGGAAACGCTTTAAAGCGCCTGGAAACGCTTTCAAGCGCCTGGAAACGCTTTCAAGCCCCTGGAAACGCTTTCAAGCGCCTGGAAACGCTTTCAAGCGCCTCCAGAGCTTCTAAAACGCCCCAAAGTGTATGAAAGCGCTCAATATTTTGTAAGTTTTTGATAATATTGCAAATATTTACAAAATAATCCAATATGTAATTTCCAACCTTTCCAACTCTTCCATCTGAAAAGTGAATATTCGACGTAAAAATTAAATTCAGAACAACAATTTGCCACCAGATAATTGCCCCCTTGGTCTCATATTGGCGGGAAATTAGATTCTTCTTACACTCAATGCCGGCAAAAGTTTGCACCGTGAGGTTCTTCTGCATGGGAATTGGACTGGTGCCAGTGAGGAGTGGAGCAGCTGGGAGAGTATTGCGGAGGAGATAATTAGTCTGGTTGGTGGCCCTCTCTGTCCGATTGACCACAGGAGCACTTCTGTCCAGATGGCAACTCTCTGTGCGACGGTGATTGCCCACCTATACGTGTAAAAATCCTCATCAGGGGGGATAAATTTTTAACCTCTGAGGCGTGCGGATCAATCAATTTCTCCCATCACAGACTCCAGATTTCACCTCCATTCCGGCTCATAAATCACATTACAGTCCAAGTGAATTATGGTCCGAGATAGGAGGACAAAGAGCAAAAGATAGGGGGAGGATTTATGCTTTCTGCTTGCAGAGGTGAAACATTTAGGGATTTCTCTCTCACTCTTTTTTCTAATTGCCCACCTCAAGTCATCCTAAAGAGGATTACAATTGTCATAAATGTGTCTGCAGAAGAGTCGCTTCCTTGTAATTGCAAAGTGCAGCAACTGTGCATGAAAATCGGGTGGGAAATGTAATTGAAGTGGAAGCTGCACAAACAGTTTCTTCAGATGGGAGGATCTCAAAGGCTGTTCGTAATTGTGGCCATCAGGTGGAAATCGAGTTAAAGCAATCAAATCACAAGTGATATTAAGTTTAAGGTGACTGGATTAAATTGAAATTGAAGAAATTTTTAATAAGGATTAAAGGAAAGTGCTTAAGAGGGATAAAATTGAGGGAAAATTAATTTTCCCTTTAATTTTTATATTGCATTTTCTTTTCAATAAAATTGTATCACTTTAGTGATTATCCCTCTTGAAAGGTGCTCTTTATCAAGAACAATCCACCCTCTTGCATTTCTCCTGCAGACAAATTAAACCTGCTTTAGGGATCAATTGAGGTCTTTCCTCAGAATCACTCTTCGATTGCTAATTGAGTTGTTAGAGATTTTCTCTAATTGCAAGAGTGTGATTGATGAGGAGTTCTCTAAGCGGAATATTATTTCCAAACCCCTCGAGGTTCTATCGTATATGGAACTATAGAAAACTAGCACATCCGAATGCACCAAAAAGTTACTCCAGGTGGAAATGCTGAAGTTTCATCATTTTTCATCGCTCTTACTGAGCGGGAAGGGGGGTGGGAAACGGGATAAAATTAATTCACACGAAATTCAAATTAAAATATTGTCAGTTTGAAATAGTCACTGCACATTTTCTGCATGGACAAGCTGACAAGCGGAGTTTCGGGGAAAATTTATCAGTGGACGTGTCAAGGGGGAGCTGTTATGGTCAGGAGTGGTGTACAGTTTGTTTGATAATGAAGTGGAAGTTTAGGATTCATTTATTTTTCAAATTTAGATTCTCACGTAAAAGCCTTCATGAAAAAAGATCATAAGCTTAGAGCTTTGGGCAATTTTTATAGAAAGTTTTTTTATTAAGCTTAAAATTTAGATTCTGGATCATTACAAGTAGTTTTTGAGCTTTCACGAAAAAGATCAGAAGCTTTTTCAAGTTTCTTAGAGCTTTTGGTTGATTTTAATAGACAGCTTTTTAAGTTTAACAATAATTTTCAAAATTTTTAACAACTTTTGGGACATTTTGTGAGCTTTAACAACTGTTTTAGTGATTTTAAAAATCCTACAAAAAATATTTTGAAAAATCTGAAAAACAGATTTTAAAAATTTAAAAGAATTCTTTAAAAATTTCATTCTATTATACTGAAAGCTTTCAGCTATTCTAGAAGAAATTTTTAATATTTTGATTCATATTTTTGGGAGCTTTGAAAGGAGGAAGTATTTGATGGATACTTTCGAACTTCCAGAATGCTTTATGAAACTTTCAAACATAATGTGGAACTATTGGAAGTCATGTACACCATTTGACCATAACATCTCCCCCTTGAGATGTGTTTATTTTTTTGTTAGTGATATTGGAAATGTTCAGCTCTTTTCACCTCCTCCTTCTCTTTTTTTGGCGGAGGGAGTTGTTGGTCGGAAAGGTGGGCAAACCGACGAATTTTCCAGCATAAACTCTTGCATAAATTGGAAATAAATTGATATTTTCCGTGATGTAGAATAAACACCCTGGGAGATTTCGCCCGGGATATTCCCGGCTTAGACGGGGTAATTGAATAAAAATACCCTCAAAGTGAACTTTTCTTGATGATTGAGAGGAAAAGTTTTAATGATTCAATGCCGTATAGCTATTTTTGGCATCACACCCAAACCCGCAAGAGGAGAGAAATTCTATATCGGCCTCACTTTCTTAAATATCGATTGCTAATAATCATTTTGGAAATGATGGAAGAAGGAAATATACTCACCACTGACTCACATCCACTGCTATTTCCACCGCCTTCATCAATCTTGTTGAGGCCGCTGTATTTATATCGATTGGACTCGATCAGCATGCCATTCGCCCCTTTGGGAAAGTAGTGGGTTCCCGTTCGCATATTGATGTAGTACTCTGGTGTATAGGAGGCTCCTGGATGGGGGCGCAAAAAAGGCAGAAGAGAAAGATGAAAGGCGGAAGAGGCGAAAATTGGAAACGAAGAAGAAAAGTCCTTTTTGCACGAAAATATTAATAATCCTCCCCCGAGAGAGAGCATTGCTTCTACATTTTCTCATCGGATTAAGAGATTTATACATTTGAGATGCTCAAAAGAAGCGCGTATAGCCAAAAATACTACTCAGAATACCGGATGAGCTTGTTTTCTCGCCAGCAAACTCTTATCGCGCAAAATTCAAATATTCAAACGGCAATATTTGCTCTCGCTATAGTCATAAAATTACCATGAAAAGCAAATGGACTTTTTTTTATATCTCATCGACTTTGAAATTGCAATTAAAAGTGTCTCTAGTGGAATTCTAAAATCACAACTAAAACCCTTTTCCAGTAAAATTTAATTATTCCACCAGCGCATTTGCAAAATAGGGGAAGAGAGACAAAAAAAAATTACCCGAGGGAATGGCGAGCATTTTAAATTTGCATTCACTATCCCTTCCATCGCATAAACATGTTTATCATGCAACCAGACTCAAGTCATTTAATTCACTTTTATTTAGCCAGAAGAATTCCCGAGTTGCAAAAGGCAAAAATTGCGCAGCTTTTATCTCAAATGTTGGATCCATTGAGATAAAAATAAAATGATAATTTAATTCAAACTGAATAATTGACAACGAAATGGCCAATTGGTGCAGTCAATTGGGAATCAATTTCAATTTACGAGCTTAAAAAGAGTGTCGATGGTGGTGCAAGGTAGAACATTAATTGGATCTGATATTGAGGTGGAAAGAGGAGCTATTATATTTTATATGAAACTGCAATCTTTGGTCAAAACGAAAAGGATTAAAGTTAGTGATAAATTCCGGGATAATATGAAGTTAAATAAAACGTTGAATAAAAGAATTAATAAAATTGTTTTGATTGATTTTCAAATAAATATTATCGTTAGAATATTGAATTTTTAAGTTTGAATCTAATACCACATGTAAATTTTTTCAATACCTACTCTTTTAAATTGAAAAAAGTCCTTAAAATTTTAAAAGAACTACAGTTTTAGTTGGGATTCAAACTATCTTAGAAACAGTTTCTTAAACTAAAAGTATGGAAAAAATTGAAGCTTTTAAAATTTGTTGGGACTTATTATTAAACTTTGCTTAAATTTTCAAATAAAAGCTTGAGAACTAAAATTTGAGAACAGTTGTCAGCGCCACTAGCGAGAGAAATCAGTGCCCTCACGCGGAAAAAAATAATGCTAGCGTCCAGTGACGTTTCATTGTTTACGTGTCTAAGTGAAAGTCTTTTTCTGTGAAAATGAAGCAAATTCGGTCCCTTGAGCTGTAATTTTTTTTAAATAATCAATTAAAATCAAAATAATCAAATATCTGTCACCAGGCTGTGGACGAAACAGCTTTGTTGCAAGCTTTTATAACTGAAAGCAACAAATATTGGAATTTTGTCTTCCCATATAAGAAATAATATTTTTTAGATCAAAATTTAATCTAAATATTAGAATAATCTTAATGGAGAACCTCAACCCATCAATGTCTCTAATCCTTAACCACCTGCAAGCCTAAATTTAGCACGCCTAATCCCTGAATTAGGTCCATCTGTCTCAGGTTCAAAGACCTGGAAGTAACGACAGGTATTAAATTGTTGCCTAATCTAATCTTCAAGACACACGACTTTATCCGTTCTGATGATATTCCGAGAAACTTTTCCCATTAAAGTCCTTGTCAAGGAAGGGGAAGGGAATAGGACTCACCTGGCGATGTGCCGTCGGTGGAGTAGCCCGTGGAGTAGGCACTTTCGGGTGAGGAGAGACTATTGATGACGTGTGCCAGATGAGGCGTTGGCATTAGTCCACTGGATGAGCATCTCTGCTGATTCATCCTCAGGATATTCCGATTCACCTCCACAATGGTTCCCTTGAGTCCACCGGCGTTCAGGACGCCGGCAAATTGCGTCTTCCCGGGGAGACTCTTCACTGTGGCTCCCCGGAGACACTCGAGATGAACATTGGCATTGGCCGTGTCGTACCTGTCCAGTTCCTCGCTCTTTCGCGCCAAAATCTTCCCATATCGTCCCTCCTCCTCGCCATTTGCATAGTGCCCATTGGTAAAGACTTCCGGATCTCTATTCTTGAGATTCTCCTTGTCGGTGAGTCTCTTGAAGCGCTCAATTGACTTCCCGGATCGATGGAAGTCACTCGGAGTGGCGGAGGGGGAGAATGTGGCGAAGGGCGATGACGAAGCTGGGAAGGATAAATTGCCACCAATTGAGGATCTCTTGGGCTCTGGCACATTATGGTGTTTGCAGAAGGGATTTGGCGCCGGCGATGGCACAATTTTTCCCAAACTCTTCTCATCGACACTTTTGGAGTATGTCGATGGTTGGGTGACTTTGCGAGGCATATTTCTTGGTGATGAGCTCGATTTTACCATCTGACGATATCCAAAATGATCTGAATGTGGTGACATGGCTACTTCCGGAGATTGCCAGCCCACACGACTTGTTGCCTGGGTTTTTATTGGACCACGCATATGAGAAATAATAAAAATATCGCTTAATGTGGTGGAAAATGTATGATAAGAAAAACTTTCAATTACTTATTAGGGTGGGTGTAACCACTTATGGACAGCGTATGTCCCACTTGTGGCCATTATAAATTATTTAGCAATTTTCTAGTGTTTTTTCACCTATAACTCCCATGAGACATGTTTCATTGGATAGGAGGTCAAACCAGTAAGAAAAAAATTATCAGTACTAATATTATTTCAATACAGAAGCCCTTATTCGTATAAGAAACGATCAATTGAGTTTTCCAGTGGTCATAAGAGGTTACACCACCTTACATATAATTCTTTGGGCGAAAACACCAAAGTTATGTTTTGCCTTGTGTTTTGCTGAACTCCCACAAAAAAACCGTATTTCATTCTCCCAATATATGAAAACTTTTTTTCTGGATACATCTCGTTGGCAATTTTTGTCTCACGAGCGAGAAACTTTCATTGTGGGGGAGGGGGGAGAGGAGAGAAAGCAATAAAACTTTTTCATATGGCGGAAATTAATATTTGAAATAGATGTATGAGGGCGGACAAAAAGAGGAACAATCAAGCTGAGAGGCGAGTAAACACAAGCCATGATGGAAATTGCTGAGGCGAAAGCAAATCCCTTAAAATGCTCCATCCAGAAGCTCTTAACTGTGAAAGGCGGGTAAACAGAACTATTTCCAATTTGCAGGCCGATAAAGCGTTCAGATGAAAGACAAATAATTTGTGGAGAAAAGCCACGAAAACACCCGTTTTCAATAAATCAATTACTCTCTGTCATGATGGATCACCGATTTTGTGGTCTTCCAGCATATTTTTGCGGAGATTTCTCGTGTTTCTTTCGAAGCACTTTTATGCCTCCAGTTTTGTCGAGAATCTCATCTTTATTGGTATGAAAAATTTATGCTCAAAGACTCTTACAACAGACAAAATTGCTCTTCCAGGCAGTAAAATGTAATTGTGAGATTTAACTTCATGTTCGTAATGAATTTTGGTAATCACGATAAAATTTAATTTCTCACAGACGCCGCATTGAGCGATCAATTGTTGATGGGGGAGATTTTTGTGTCTGGAATTTTTGGAATATTTCTATCAAGGGGGTTTTCATCAGGAGAAAAATGTAGGTACATCAAGTTTAAACTCAAATAGGAACTAATTTTCAGAGCATTGGCTAATATTTTAATTTGAAAAGAAATCATTATACGGGGCAAAATCAAAGTTTCAAAGCATAAAATGTTTTGTAAAACCTTTCGCAATTATTATTAACTCTTCAAAAATCATCCTAAGGATATTAATGTTCAATATTTTACCATCGTTTTATAAATTTTGAGACAGACAGCGTCTTAACTAAAACTTTATATAAATTAAATTTATCCAGATAATTCCAAAAAGATGTTTCACCCTATATTATCGTTTTATATGCACTTTACGTCATTTCGCAAACGTATGGATGACGTATGTGAGCTTCTTCGTAAAAACATCTATTTAATATGCTTAATTTTACGAGATAAAAGATTTTTACATGTCTCGCGAAAAAGTATTTTTTTTATTGAATGACGTAGTAATTCAAAAAATATTTAACCACTTAAGGTGACAGCACACGGTAATAGTTCAATAGTCGATCAAGAAAAACTCAGTAGATAATAAATGATTTTTCAGGTTGTCCGTCCGGCCAGCCGGCTATGCGTCATAATAGCGAAGAACCATTATGAGAATTGCGGTTTTCATAAATATTTAAAACTTTTATGAAATTTAATAATAATAATTGTGCTGTGCATTCAATCCGTGAATTAGCTCGAAAAATGACTGTCGTTTGCAAAACACCTTAAGAATATAATTTAAAGTATCACGTGCTTGATAAAACAAAAAAGTATACTTATAGTTTCTTAGTACGGACTTTACTATAAAAGGTTATTTCTCTTCGTCAGTTGAAGTGTAAACATCTCGTTTAATAAACTTTGTGAAATATTATCTCAAGAAAAATCAAGTGAAATCAGTGAAATCGAAATGTCTTTTGATAATGCAGAAGCTTATTATCAATCGGATAATTCCAATAAACTAATTATGAAAAACATAATGGAAAACTTCGATTGGATTGAATGGCGAAAGGACGGAAATGATTCCCTTTTGGACATCGGAAGTGGACCAGGAGACGCAATAAGAGAGATAATCTACCCACTTTTGTCTCCAAATTACTCAAGAATCGTCTTATCGGACATTTCGAAGGCAATGGTTGATTTGCAACTGAAGGAATTTGAAGGAATCGATCGTTTTTCTGCCGAAATTCTCGATATTGGAAAGGAAATTCCTGAGAATGTATTCCAAAATTTGGGAACTTTTTATCATGTGACTTCCTTTTTCTGCTTAATGTGGGTTGCAAATCAACAAATAGCCATGAACAACATTTACAAAATGCTGAAACCAGGAGGAGATTGTTTTCTATTAATTGTGGGTGAGTCTTCGATTTTCGACGCCTTATTGTCTGTTTGTGAGAAACCCAGATGGAAGGAATATTTCATTGGATGGCAGGATATCTACTCATTTCCTTACAGAAAGGTCAATCAACCCAAAGTCAAAGCCCTCAAGATCATGGAAAGAGCAGGATTTGTTGATCTAAAAGGTGAATTTATTGAGATATACTTCCAGTTTAGAAGCGACGAAGAAAAGGAGAATTTTCTAAGATCAATGCCTAATAAATTCTCGAATAAAATCTAAGCAGAAGAAGAGGAGGAAATCTTTCAAGAACGCCTTCAATATTGGGATCAATTTAATGTCGGAGATTATCGTGATAACAGAGGAAGAATCAACAAACCAAACACTTATTTGATTTTGTATGGAATGAAGAAATAAATGTAAGAAAATTGTGAATATTTGACTCAAAATATTTAATTTGAAGGAATAGTCTTGAAATTCCGCGATATACATATATTTATATTGCACTTGACAACTTTTTGTAATCTGTGATGATAAATTTTGAAAATTAACAATCCTTTCGACACTTTATCCTGTCACTTAGCACATTGTACATAGTTTCAAGTCTTCTTGATAAAGCTAATAAAGCAGAGCTAGAAGGTGTTTCTGTTCTTACAATCAACAAATCCTCACTTTGCATATAAATTTCGCATTTGCCATGTGAAAGTATTGTCTGTGTTTGTCCTGTTGAATAATTTTCCTTATATTCCCTTCAAAGTCAGCCAGTCCCTCTCTATATGACAGTCTCGAGGGCCCATTTTGTGCGACAACGACAAAGTCTTAGAGAAGGATGTAAATTGGCATCCGTCGCCAGATATATCCGGCACCCACGTCTCCCTTGAGATTAAAATTAAACTTTAAACAAGGCAAATTTTCCCATCTTTTCCATGACACTCCATCATTCTCATTGTGTCGCCTCCAGGAGAGTGTCTTTGCCCCCAAGACACCCCCCGGCATGTGAGATGACACTTTACGCTCCCAGAAAGAATAACTCTCACACAAAACAGTCCGAAACATTTTGTCCTCAAATGGGAGATAAAAGTAGAGGATATATAAGAGCGAGTTTTCGAGGGCGAGTTTATCACAAGATGATAAGATTACGCAAGTTCTTCTGGACGGGAGGAAACTTACATGATTCTGAATTGGGGAGACTTCTCGTCGTCTTGCTGGACTTCCAATGCTTGAATCCGGCTGGTGTGAGCTTTTCTTCGTGTGTCCATTTGGGGTGTTTGTCGCAGCCAAATTGCCACTGGTTTTGCGTGAAAGACAAGAAGAAAAAAACGCAAAGATATTTTGCTGGTCATAAAAATATATAAAAATTTCTCCCCTAAGTCCTAAAGCTCTTGCTGAATCAAACTTAAGCGAACGATCAAGACCAACAGATAAATTATGAGCTTTCTCCAGGGATAACACATTTCTCTCGTGCAAGTTTTCCACCCCCCACCCACCCAAGGGGGGTGGGAGTGCGAGAAATTTCATATCCGTGTAGCACGTAATGTGTTGAGGGTGGCTTGGCAAAAAAAAAAATGAACATGTTGCGATAAGAAAGCTCGAAACCACGTCTTGCAGGCGGAGAAAGAATATCTCAGCTCAATGAGAGGTGAAAATTTGGGATTATTAATATTTGATAGGTCTACAACGTCTTCAATGTTCGTGTTTTGATGTCGGCAAACTTTGTTATGGATCTTTCAATTGAGACGTCTGAGATACCCATTCCATGTGTTTGCATAGAATTAAACCGGGCATTAATACCCATTAATATTCAAGAAAGTTTTCATCTGTTTTGATGAACTTCAGGGAAAATTGATTATTGAGTGAGTTATGGGTTGATTAAGATCTTGCGGATATAGTGGCTAATATTTCACTATAAAATAACTAATAAAATTCGCTTAAACTTAGTTAGAATTTGGGAGAGAATTTTTAGAAAAATTGCAAGATATTCAAGTCCTTATTTCAGGAACTAAACGAATTAGGCACTCTGACATGTCTTTGCAATTATTAAAGATTCTTTCGTTCCTAAGAACATATCAAAATTTTAAGGAAATCGGTTAATAGGTTCTCGAGAAATCCTGACTATTATTAAGGTGGATTAAGTAAGATTTTCAAGATTTAATTTTAAGATCTAAACGAATTAGGCGCTCTGACATGCCTATGCATTTTTCAAAGGTTTTAATGTCCCGAATAACATACCAAAATTTCAAGGAAATCGGCTAATAGGATCTCGAGAAATCCAGATGATAAGTTTTATAACCAAGAAAAACTTTTATAAATTTCTGTTTGTAGTAAGATCCCTTAGGTTAAAGATTTAATACAAAAATAAAACCGTTAAGTTTTGAACCTAAGCATTAAAAAAAATGTTGAAAAACTAAATAATAAAGAATAATATTAACCTTTATTGAAGTACCATTGAAATAATTTATTAATGCTTTTTATTACCCCCCTGTGTTTCAGCAAATTTACTTGACTTTTCCTTTGGATACGGCAAGGCAATAAACCATTTTGAAATCCGCAAATATCCCATCAGCTTCAATTTCATCTGCAATTTTGACAATTTTGACTTCTTTAAACAACCTCTCTCTCTCCATTAAAATGAGAAATTTTAATAATGCTAAAAGCTTGACATTTTTCTCAAGACATTTTCCGCGGGGGAAAATTGCTCTTTGGCATGCTGATTCGGAATTGTTAGGTATTACCATGCGAAAAAATTGCCACACCTCATTCAACTTGGTAAGCATTTCTTTGCTTAAAAGCCGCTCGCGTTTTAAGTGACGTGCAAAACATATAACTCAGCGGGTGGGTTGGCCCTCCCCCCCCGTCGTATTAGAGTTTTGCCAACACCGTGTAAATTTTTTATCTCACATCCTCGACACTTTCTGCCAGGAGTAACAAGAGTAGTAAATTCACTGGGAAAACAGGGAGGAATTTTGAGAGGGGGTATAGCAGCAAAATTTATGGACACGTTATGGTAATAAAAATCGAACTGCAATTTGAGGGTGAATACAGGGAAATATTTGCACAGCGCCTAAATCACCTTTAGAAGACAAACTAATAAGTCTAATGTGGTTTGTCACCGTTTGTCGATGAAACACTGTTTTGAGATGCTTTTTTGGGGGGAATCCGGAAGGGGGCGATGAAAAGAGAGGCGAAAATTTATTATTCATTGAGCTCTTACCTGTTTCCATTTTTGTTCTTATTTCCCTTCTTCTTCGGTCGTCCAATGTGATTTTCCATCCATGATCGAATTTTGGATCCAAACATTATTCCTCTCTCGATTCTCAGTGTCGCTGGAACATCTTAAATTCATGAGTGTCTCGCTGGAGTCACTCCTTGCATTTAACACTGATTTACAACGGCCGAGAGTCTCTCTCCAACTCCCAGGATATCATCTCGAGTCAAAATCACGTCCCCCGTCTTATCTGGAAGATAGAATCAAAAGGAGATTCTCTTTTATACTGCCAGAAAAGTATATTTTTCTATATAAAATGGAAAATGGGATTATGCGGGGGGCGGCTTTCACCAGAGAGAACCACAAAATATCCCCCCAAAAATTCCAATGCAGACATAAAAAGACATCCCCAGCGATATAATCTCAATGTGTAATTTCTTAATGCTTATACACAAGAGTCAAAAGCATCCTCTGAAAATGTAATATCGCTGTAAAATTCTGCTTCAATGGCTCGCCTCTTGAGAATCATTCTATGGGTACTTGTGATTCGATTTTCGTGCTCTTGAAAAACAGCCACAAACCAGAGGATTTCGCATCGGAATGATAATAGTATGGGATCGTTCAACGACCCATTTCATATTTTATGTGCGGGCATAATCTGAAAATTTTGCTCTCTGTCAGCAAGAAATGGAAAATTCGTGCCAATGGAATTATTCACAAGTGTTTTGTCTTCACACGTGTAGACGGAAAAATTAACAACTTATGACTTCACTGAGAATTTTTAATAAGATTTACATGATTTATTAAACACAAGAGTGAGTCACTGAAAGGTAAATGTACTAAGCTTTTATGTAAATATTTTCTATAGGAAGATGTACGACAAAAGCTCAAAGAAGTTTTCAAAAGCTCTACAAAGTTCAAGGAAGCTAGAAAACTTCGAAAACTTAAGAAATTTATTTAAAATTCTTTTATTATATAATAGAAAGTAAAAAATTCTTTTAGGAATTTCTATTGAAATTTTACCAAAAATTTCTGTAGAAATTATACTCAAAATTTCTATAAAAATTTATCCAAAATTCCTATAGAATTTTAATCCAAAATTCGTATAGAAAGTTACCAAAATTCAAACAGAAATTTAACCCAAAATCCTAAAGAAATTTAACCCAAAATTCCTATAGAAATTTAACCCGAAATTCTTATATAAATTTACCAAAATTCAAATAGAAATTATTCAAAATTTATACAGAAATTTAACCCAAGATTCCTATAGAATTTATCCAAATTTTTTAGAAATTTCCCAAAATTTCCACTAATCTACAAGGTAAAATTTACGTCACCATCATCTCAATATTATTTCTGTTTGCAATCTTAAACTGCACTGACGCGAAGACATTGCAAATTTTATTAAACATTCAAATTGAGTAGAATCAACCCTCAGGACACCTTTTCCCTCCTGGCAGGTAATATTCATGAGATAGGCTTAACTTTCTGCTCAGTAGGTGAAGTTTGCAAATTTCCCCGTTCAAGTGAAAAGTGTTTGTGTCATCTGTTCTGTGGATTGCTTCTTAAACCAATTATCTTTTGCTATTCATACAGCAAGTGTTACACTTGCCAAGACATCGGGGTTGGCAAGAACATGAGTATAAGAGGAGCTGATAACTAATCTAATTATTGAAACCGTAATTGAATGTCTTCTGCACATGGGTACATATGTATTTGGAAGCTTTTAGGGGGTGGGTCCATCCGCTTTTGGGGAATTCCGAGAGAGAGTCTTTCGTTTAGGCATAAATTAACTCTCCTTCCCCCGTCAGGAAATTTGTAAATGAAAATCATCATGGGTAGTAAATTAGGGAGTTGAGGAGATGGAAAAAAGGAATATTTTCTTGTTAAACACGGAGGCAGGTAAATTAAAATTTTCCACCTTTCTAGTCCTTGTTTTCCCAAGACGACTGGCCTTATGATGCTTTTCTGCCGGGATCAAGTTGAGGATTTAATGAAACCGCAGAGAAGATAAATCAAGGAGAATTATAATACATTATTTTCATTAAAATTCACTCCAAAACTTGTGGTGTTTCCTCGACACAAAAGATTCTGCTCTCCCTGAAGTGCAGTAATTCGTCCTCGGAAAGGGATATTAAGAATGGTTGCTGAATTTATGTTTGGAAGTAAAACACCCGCCGCTCAAGGAGCTTTATAGGGGTTGCGGAACTTGAATTTTATTAGGCCACAATAATCGAGAGCGCCCCGAAGGCGCTTCCATAGTTCAACGAGAGATAGTAAATCGAAACATTTGGGCGGTCTAAATCACAACGATGTGACTCTCCCCTTATTGCTCTCCACCATCTGACCAGAATGTGTTGGCCATTAGCATCACGGAGATTTGCCACCATTTGGCCCCAAGAGTCAACCCAGTTAATTCACGCACAGCCGAAACTCCGTGATTTCCTGCATGCAGACGACATCCCACCATTAATTCTTGGAGGAATAATTTACAACCCTCTTTAGATGCAAATTCCCAGCACCTTTAGCCGTCCAAATCACAGCCAAGAGAGAGAGCTAAGGAAATGTAATTAAGACAAAATTCTGATCACGATTCTCTCAAGCCTGCAGAGAACTTTCCACTTTATTTTCGCAGGCTCTGGGAAAATTAACAAGAAACCTGATGAAAAAAATCACCTAAACATGGAGATTAACAGGGAAAGATTGGACACAAGGAACTTTTGGAATGGAATTAGTCCATAACGTCTTCTGCCGCAATTGCTTTGCCATGCAAAACAGGGGAGTGGGGGGGAAGGGTTGATGCGGTTAAATCATATTGTATTAGATTTGAGATAAGTCCCTCATCATTATTCAAGCATCCCGGAAAATGTGTTGGAAGATCATTGGAATAGTCATCGGTATGGAATGATGAGATGAAGATTAAGGGGAGACGACCCATTCCATATTTCTATACATAATCAACTATCTATTATACATAATCTTGCATTGTTAGAAGATTGATTAACAATGGACACAATAGAGAAGGTTAATAGGTCAAATCAGTATATGTAACTTCAAAAATCTTATTGAAATTGAATACATATATCTTTGCCTTGTACACTAGCGCCATCTAGGACTTAAACCTATACAAGTCCTCATAAAATTTTCAAAATATATGGTTTCTGTGAGAGCTTTTCCCTAAACCCACACATGATTCATGAGCTTTGGGGCAAAGCATTTCAAACTCTTAAACGTTCCACCATCAATTACCAAGGAAACCCATTTTCAAGCTCAAATGGACGCTGTGGAATGCCAATGTTTTTAGAAAATTCCTGAGGCGGTCCATTGAACCACAGCTGCATTTTTCACAAGATCCCCAATATTTGAGCCTCAAACTTGGCCATTAGGAGCTCCACGTTTGGAACAAAGAACCAATTTGTAGGACATAAAAGTACAATTTATTTTCTTTCGAAAAAAAAGAAAACGATATACAGTTAGTCCCCCCTTTCTGCGTGAACTTCCTTCTTTAACGTGATTTTAATTTTCTTTATCGTTAAGGATTTATTCTGCCATACATCTTTGCCACCCTTTTTGGGTTAGAATTTTAATTCTATGGCGCCGGTGGGAAAATTCCTGGTTTGAAGAGCGAGAGGAGAGTTTAGAAAACTTTTTGATGGGGTCTATTGAATCGATATGTGGTTTTTCTTTCCAATTACTGGGCACACAGAGATAAATTGAAAAGTGGGGTTGTATGTGCGGGGATATTTTATCAAGCAGAAGAATTTAATAAAATACTCCCTATATATGAAAACCTATTATACATTTCGATTTTGGATCCCTCATATAAATTTATTTTCTCCTCAACTCCTTTAGAAACTGGCTTCTTTGACTTATAATTGTGAAATTTATCGTAAGGAATGAATTTCAGGAGATTGACCATATTGATGGGGAGAGGGACAAAAGAACTGACAGGGACGAAGTGGGTGGAAATTGTGTCTACTATAAAGAAAATTGAACATCTTCTTGGGCTACTTCCAATTCTTTCTCCATCGCAATTTGTCTCTTCATCTCCATTTCTTGCCTCCCAAATGACCAAAAGACACTACCGAAATCTTCCTTTCTTTGAAAAACTTTCCTGATGACCTCTGCATTGAGCCCGAACTGGCAAGGAGATGGACATTGCCTGAAGGTGCATTTTGAGAGAAAAAGAGAACAGGGACAGAATATAAATTATGTGCTGAGCGATGAAATACTCCACCCTCTTGCTTATTTCTCATTTTCTGCCGGTATGAAAATAATAACGTGTCATGAGAAGCCTTATTACGAACACGTTTCACAACAATCACCATCCTCTGTGGACATTCTGTGCAAACTAAGAAGGATAATTTTGCAGATTTTTCCCTTGTCCGGCCTTCGTCAAAGAGGCTTTGTTCACCACTTATTTTGCAACTTTGATCAAAGAGCTTTTCGCGAAAAGCTTTTCTTTGACATGAAGAAACTCAAGGAAATGCGAGATGGAAGTAAATGATCTGGACAGAGAGGTTCAAGTTAATTTTTCAATTTGAAAGAATTTTCTAAAAGTTTTTTATTTTTGTTAAAAGTAGAGTTTTGAAAGTAATTTTTTAAAGTTTATTAAACTTTAAATCCCGATATCTCGAGAACCTATTAACCGATTTCTCTGAAATTTGGATATATTGTAGAGGACAATAGTCCTTTCAAAAAACACAAAGACATGTCAGGGGGCCTAATTCGTTTTGACCGTGAAATGTGCTCTCAAAGATTTCACTCTTCAACATTCCCACCAATTCTAATTACAATATCTTCCCCTTTTACAAATACCTTTTTTCCCCGCATGAATTCATGCCTTGGAGCTTGCCAAATTAAAGCCACATACAATGGGTATGCAATCAACTTGATCCCATTTCAATTCACGAATTTCAACTTCAAAGCTCGCCTTTGAGCAACATAATCAAGGGTGGTTTAATGAACACTTTATATAGTCAAAATATTCACACCCAACATTGATGCTCAATCATAAGGTGTGGGTGATGAGAGAAGCTCTTGAATTATTGAAAAAAAGAGCGGGAAAACTTCCTTGAAGTGTCCATTTGTCTGTCTCCGAGTCAATCTAGTGCGTAAATGACTCTTGGGGAAGGGACTTCCTTCCCGAAATGGGTTTCTCTTTCATCAACGAAATGGTTCTGACTTCCTCCCATACCAAATTCTTTTCCCGGCTCTTTGACTTTTTATGAGACTTGTGACTTTCCACCCATAGTGAATCCTTTTTGGCAAAGCATATTTGCTCTAAGCAAATATTTTGAGAGACAGCTTGAAAGCAGATATGTGTTGGGAAAACACCTGAATTTTAGAAATTGCCTTATTGGACGTGATATTCTGTAAATCTTAGGAAAATTGAAGAATCCCCCACCCCTATAAACATGAGTTTTTCTCTCCACCCTCAATAAATCAAAGAGATGGGCAGATATTAAAAAACATTGTGAGCTCCAATGGGTCGTAAAATGGGCTATTGAGAGAGATATTTTCATTATGTTGGGGCCAAGAAATACGACTTTGGTGAGTTGTGTTGGCATTTTTTCGTGCATGCACTGCAATTCTAAGCTGTAGATCTTCATTATGGCAATTGTCGCTCGGCAAGTCACGCGCCCAAAATCAATTACCCAACCGAAGAGCTTTTCCCCACCACCGTCTTTGGCGGGAAAATGCGTTTTCCACCCCCTGTGGGGTGGAAAAGGCGTGAAAAAAGCACGTCCCCTGAGATTGGGTATCTTTAGCTCAAGAAGACTTTAACATTTTATATATCATCCTGCTGAGGCGGAAAACATCACATTAAGTTTTCGCACGCACCATTGTTTCTCCTCTCTTTTGGCTCTTTTATCGCACGAAGAATTTATGCTGTAGTAACTGTGCAGCTTGAGGTTGTGCATGGGATTTTCCTTATCAGTGTGCTTGAATGCGGAAAAACGGAGCTACATTTCTCAATTAACACATACTAAGTACCAATTATATCTTGGGATTTTGGCCACAACGATGGCCCAAGACATTTAATTGCCTCAGCACTATTCTCCAATTCTCCCACAAGGACACAAGCTTGGCTGGAGGAGGATGAATATTGCTCATTTTCTTCTTGGTGCAAAATTGAAGAGAGACCTCAATTTGTCTTCCCAGGGCTTATTCTTTCAAGAAGGAAAACTCCTCATATCTCTTGTCATGATGATTTGGCAAAAGGCATTTACAATTGTTCTTCTTAGAGCTGCAAACTTATCTCGTTTTTGCCCACAATTTAAACCATCATATTTTTCCTCATTTTTCCCACAATAATTTTCCCTTCCCCCCTTCTATTTTATCTCCTTAAATCTCTTGAGATTTTACGGTGCAAAAAAATCAAGGGTAAGTCAATATAAAAGAAAATTGTTCTTTTCAAAGCTTTAGAAAATTCGGTAAATGCTTTGATAAATACTTATCAAAAAATATTTGAAGAAAGCTTAAAAATTTTACCGGGAACGCTATAAAAAATATTTAAAAATGTCTAACAAAGTTTAGGTATTTGTAAAATCAATATTACAATTATAAACTTAAGGCTTTTAAGCTGGCTTGGCTTAAAAGAAGTTTAAAGCTTAAGATTAGCTCTAACTCTTTAGCCACAACCAGCCTAGAACTTTAGGCTAGCTTTAAGATCTTAAACCCTAGAAATAGCCTAAAGATTAAGGCTTATTAAAAGATTAAGTTTAGTTTAGAACTTAAGGTTAGGGTAAAGCTTGGGGCTAGGATAAAATTTAAGTCTAAGCTAAAGCTTAAAGCTAGTTGAAAGCATGAAGTTGGGCTAAAGCTAAAGTCTACGCTAAAACATCAGGCTAGCCGAAAGCTTAAGTTTATGCTAAAACTTAAGGCTAGCTGAAAGCTTAAGTCTAGCTGAAAGCTTGAGACTAGCTTAAAGCTTACTTAATGCCTTAAGATTAGGGTTAGGTTTTGGTTTATTTTTTAAAATTTTGAGTGAACGAAATACTTAACATTTTTTATTATAATAAATCTTTCTTCTTTGATCCAATACCATTTCCTTTCTATTCCCTAAATCTGTGCACTTTCCTCAAGTATCTTCCTCTTGCAAAAAAAATTAAATGCTGAGTCTCCCCCCTCCCTCACCAATTATTCAAAAGCACCGAATGACAACGAAAAACAAACAAAAGAAAATGAATATTTGAGCATCTTGTGAAATATCTGGAGATTGCAAAAAAGATTGTTTCTTTTACGCTTCAACAAATCATCCGAGAAGACATTGAATCTCATATATCCGTGTTTCGGCCTGATCCACCAACAATACCTAAAAATATTACATTCGTAAGCATGTTTCTTTAACGTAGAGAGGGGTATATATAGGAAGTTTTTGAAAAGCCTAACATGTGTAGAGGAATGATAAGAGTCAGAAATCTGGGCAATAAAAATCGATAACATTCCTCCAACTCCTCGGGATAACCAATTCCTTTTCTCTCCCCTTTTTCTGCCTTTTTACTATTTAGGGAAGGTGAAAAAATCCCTATGGGGATATTTTCTGCCAAATAAAACCCTGAAAATGTATGTAAATTCCATGCTAAATGTCCTAAATGTAATAAGATCGTGATTAGAGAGATTCTTTTTCTTCTCTTTCTCAGTGTAAAATTTCATTTTGACATCAATGAGCAACTTTACATCGCAAAAGAAATTGAATAAAGCCACAGACACGCTGATTAGACAATAAAATCATTTGATATACTGCAATGATTCAAGAGTGGAGAAAATGACACGGTTAAAGGTATTTCTATAATATTGATTTGAATATCAAGTTTCACTGTGGTTTTTATGGTGCGTGACAGAAATTCTCTGAATTGTTTTGTAGCAGCGAATGGCTTGTCGCATTCCTGATTATAAGTGGATCATAATCTTTATGGAAAGGGGATATTTTAGTTCTCTAATCTAAAATATTAATTGAGATTAGAAGTTTGAGTTGGGTTTGAATAGTGCTTGACTGAATCTTAAGCTTCAAATGGAGTTTTAATTAGATTTGAACAAAGATGAGCTTAACCAGAGTTTAAAACTAGTTTTCAAAAGCAAATTTTTAACAAGTTTTAAATCAAAAACAATGAAAAATGCTTTGATTTTTCACCCTTTTCCTCTCAATTTATTAAAATTCCCCAAAAACGGATTCCCCCTAAAAATTTGCGTCAAATGTTATCGACTGGGACACATTAAGTTCACGTGTCGGTAAATTTCAATCCCTCCTGTCCGAATTTGAATTGAATGAGTGAATCGGTGTGTCGTTAATTGGGATTCTGTATCACTTTTCACGTGACAAGACAAGTCTGAAAGGACAGCAAAATCATTTTTGCTGTCCCATGAACACCCCGGCACAATGGATGGGCATTCAATTGGGGTTTGGGGGGGGATGATTTTAGAATGTCCAGCCACATCCCTCATGCGCCTCAGAATCATCAGTCTTCGCCCCATGGCATGATATTTTATTGTGATGTGCGTCTGTGGCGAAAATGTGATGGAGGATTGACGATGAAAGATATATGAGACTTTATTTCACATACAAATGAAATGTCTCACGGAGGAAATGAATAATGAAGAATTGCTCTTTTCTACCATCTCATCCATTGAGTGGGTTTGGTTCTCTTTTTTTCTGTGAAACAGGCTTTATGCCTGCGGGGCTTGCGGGAAAATCGCGACTCCCAACTACCCTTAAACCCTCCCATTTCACAGGTTCTTCACTAAGTAAAAAGTTTTATAGCATTTTTTGCCACTCATGAGCTCTCGAGCATGTTTAACATGAGATAGGGGTGCGTTTTTTTTCTTTTTCGTATTCCGCGTGATGTGAATTCGACACAAGTTGTAAGAATTCGTAAAGAGTTTTTTCCTTCTTTCAATGTTGAGATGGGAGGCAAAAAGACTCTTCTCATGCACCCTCCTTATTCTTTGACGGGATATTCTTCAGTGGCCAAGAAGTTGTATTGCAACGAGGGTTCGTCGTTAGTTAGTTGATGAGGGTGGACGTTTTGTCTGTGTGTGTTTACTTGGAAGGGAAATCGATTGCGGCATCATGAGAAGACTTTGTTGGGACAAAATGCCCCATCATTCACAGGGAAGAGGCTTGTGAATTTTATAGGGGAATTAAAGAAATGTTTCAGTGGAGAATAATTCAGAATTTAGTACGGGTTTAGAACAGTATTTTTCAACAAGTTCCTGATAAGCTTTTCGAAATTCTTCAAATCTCTCATTTCATCGAAAGCTCCATTGAATTTTGAAAATTTAGAACTTCTTTCATAAAGTCCTAAACAAATTCTTAAAGCTTTGAAATAGATACAAAATTTTAGCTTCCAAAAGCTTTCAAAATTAACTATGTATATTTTGAATAGCTCCCACAGTATCGCTTAATGTTTAGTACATGTTTAGTACACGTGATAAGTAATTTAATCAAAAAGTCGTTGATATCTTTGAATTCGTGATTCTTTTAAGTTTTCCATTCAAATTATATCAAACTTTTTGATACAAAACTCGTTTATTAAAAGATCTATTGCTCTCAATAAACACTTTATGATTTATAGCTGCGCAATTTTTCAGTCCACTCATAGTTTTCCGAAATCAACAACACTTAATCTTCTCAACCTATTCTTGTGGGTGAGAGTGAAATGCACAATGCGGAGGAATTTTATGGCGCAAAGTGTGAGGGTGTGTAGAAATATTTAAAAATTCCATTCATGCCTGCCAACAATTACCTTTTCATCATACTGGGACCGTCTTTTAATTAAATTCCCTGAAGACTCCTTGCTGTGTTCTGAGTTAATCCCTGTGAAAATCTGCATAAGAATGGCGCATCTCAAGATGCTCAAAAACTTGTTTCTCTCGCAAATTTTTACGCCAAACACCGAAAAAAAACCTGAACCATTAAACAAACATCGACTTTTCACACTCAATGGGATTGCTGGGTGTTCGAACACACAAATAGGAGAAGCTTAACAAAAAAAAATAAGAGTCACCGCACGCAAATTCACGGGCAAACCGCGAACAGGTTAATCGCGGATGATGAAGCACCTTTTTCTCGCCGTTCAAAGGTGCCGAGACGTGGCCTGAGGGCTGATCACCTGAAAGATTTAACCAACTGATAGTCACATCGACACTGTTATGGGAAATTTAGGAAAAATCGAGACTCGCGATGCGTCTTCACCAGCACAGAATCTGACTCTGCTCTGTCTGCCGACTGGCGGAGGAGTGAGAGACCATTGCAGAATTCCGGACATGCGCTCATCAGCATAGTTGCCTCCGTGCTGAGATCACAAACCGGTACTTGGTCCAGCAGAGCAATTTTTTATTTGAAAAATTTTTGCCGCGTCGCGACGTCAGAACGCAAACACAATTATCTCAATTTGAATGTTGACGGTTAAAGCGAATCGGTTGAGCGGACGAGAAAATTTCGGATGAGCTCAGCAAATGAAAAACACTATTCGAGAGGCTCAGGAGTTGCCTAGCAACTGGCGATGCCAACCGCACAGATTTTCATCACACGCCCGCACTTTTCCATGCAAAGGCAGACGCTTCGTGCGACAAGCGAAATCAAGTGCGAAAAAGCAGCGAAAAAGGGGCGGGTGAGTAATGATTTTGATAGGGTTCACTTTTAGGTTGTACTAAAAATTTGTCATAGAAAAAATTAAATGTAAACCGTAAAATTTTGTACTTAGAACTGTTCTAAAAGTTTTTAAACAATCTAAAGAATACTTTGAATTTTGCGTTTTTAAAAGGAAGCCGATAGGAGTTGTTATTATTTTTAACGTAAATTAAATTAAATAGAATGTTCTGTTCTAAAATTTTTAGTACTAATAGGGTACCGATTAACTTTACCTAACTTATTTATAACTAGAAATGAAAGCATAAAAGAAGATAAAAATATAGCCTTGGGAATTTTATTAATTTGAAGTACTAAAAGTAGGGTAATTCCGTACTAATTATGTACTAAAAAAATCCGTAATTATTGAACTAAAATTCCAGTTTGTCAATAAATTATTTGCCTTCGATTTTAAACTATCCAGATATCATTTTATCTTTTTTAATACACGCCACAATTATTTCCAAAAAACCCTTTATCAACCACTGAATTAAAAAAAATCCTCTTAAATCCCCCTCCCGCCGCCTCTTGACCGCGCGACCCCTCGTTAATAACTATAAAACTCCGCTTTTGATTCCTTATCAGATAATCCTGTGTATTCATAAGCCTCAAGAAATTGCTAAGCCAACACTTGAATTGATCTAGAAAAAATATTTGTAGTTCTCCCTCTCACTTCAAGTGCTTCATTAGCGCATACTTGTGAATTGCTTAATTGTAAGACTTCACCGCGTACAACTTTTCTCGGGCAATGTAGCTGCGTGATGCGCAGAGCAGCGGAGGCAAGAGAGATAATCTGGCAGTTTATGGCGATAAGGAGAATTATGATGTGCGGAGCATCATCCTAAATCAGCGTCAAGATGCCCAACTGCCTGGCAACATGCACGTGCGAATGGCACGTCGAATGTTTCCACCCCGACGCACACATATTTTGTATTCATAGGCAATTTCAACGGCAAATAAAAGAATATTGCCGATGCACACCGTGTGCTGAATTGTGGGCCGGAAAATTGAGGAGAAGGTGAGGGTGAGGGAACTTGGCACACGGCAGAGGATGCAATTTCACAGGCCAATTTTCTCCTTCCGTGTCTTTTTATTATCAAACCCAGCTCTATATCAAATCCCATCATCGATTGAGTCTTCGGCACCTTCAATGATATTTCACTTGAGATGTTAGAATGATTGTTTCATGAGGGAACAGGGTAAAAAAAATACCTGGCGCTTGCGCCACCCAAGTAATGCACTTGCCATAAATCACATTGTCGCGCTAAGGGTGTGTTCTGGCATCTTGAGGGGTGAATCACTCAAGCCACTGACTGTATTGACTTCCCAAGCAGTTATCAAATTGAAAGGGATCACCGCACGTTGAAAGTTTGAATTTATTACCGGAAGGTGGCTTTAGGCGATTGGAAAAGTTAGGTTATGGACTTATGAATAGCATTTCTTTGAACTTTTGTGGACTGAAAAGGATTCAAAAGAACTGTAAAGGTCTTTAGAAGTGATTTTACAAAATATTCATGAAAGAAATTGTTGATTTTTATGTTTTAACGCCTTTGAATACTTGAAAAGTGAGGCTAAATGATTCTAACCTGAAATTGAACAACAAATTAACATAAATAAATCCCAAATTTTATTTTCAAATTATTTGAGTAATTTAGAGAAATTTATTCTTCTAACCTCAAAGCCTCTAATCTAAGATTTTTTTTAACACTTATTAGTAGGTACTAAAAAATTGCGATAAAACCCAACTAAGTGTTAACAAGTAACCCCTTCTGCTTGTAATTTCAAAATATGGCGGAATTCCACCAATCTACTGCTTTTAATTCAATTCAACCCAAATTTGGCACTATTCACTTGACTATTCATGTGCAAAGCCCAATATTTAAATTTGATAAACCTGTGTCACTTTTACAAAACCCTGTCGAACGAATAACTGCACCAGCTCTTCCAATAAAAATTCAATTCATCTCCCGCTGAACAAATTAATTAATTTTTTTT
>CAKKOB020000449.1:0-51540 GCA_918844115.2 Phlebotomus perniciosus | reverse complement strand
ATACAGCTGAACACTTTGTTTACCAGACGGGAGTTCTCAAAGCTCTGCCTTCACTGGGTGTAGCAAAGATGGAGGAATTAATGCCCAATTTAGGGTTGCAAAATTTCATGAAATTTTTCAACTCGCTTTTACGATTCTTTAAATCAACGCAATGAAGGTTTTACTAAAAATATTTTGTGAATGCAAGAATTTTAAATTAAGGTTTTTTAACAAAATTGGGAATACCCAGGCAAATATTTCGGAAACAAAGAATATCTTAGGATAGGCGCCAAAAAGTTTATTTTTTCTTTTTTGAAAATTTTGAACCGAGTAATTTCGAATCTTTATTTATTAAAAAGATATCTACAAGCGAGCTTCGCAAATTGCTGCATTTGGAAATTGCATTTCTACATGCAGAAATGCAATTTCCATATACAGCAATTTGCGAAGCTCTCCTGTACATATCTTGAAAAATGGAGTAGAAATCTAAAAGGTAAAATGCGCCTGAAATTTTGAAAGAATTAGAACTTCAATAATACCCACACTTGTTTTGAACTACAACGACCATAAACACGTGGTTTTATACGCATGTACTTATCTACTTCAATACACAATGTTTCACTCTCCGACTGAGAAATTAACTCATTATAAAGTCATAAAGTTTTGATAATATTCTTAATATTGTGTCAAATTACCGAGAAGTTCGAAAAAGGAATAATGATAACTCTTGAGAAGAAATGATCATAATATATTCACTCGTCTTCCTGCTTATAATTTAATTCCATTGAAACTTTATAGGAAATCCAATTTCCATAAATTGCAGAAATGACAGAAATTGCGTGAAGAAACTTTGGTACAAAGAATAACTTTCTTCTCTCGCAAAACTTGCTTCTAAAGTGCAATAAATCAAGTTATCATAACTAAAAAGTTATAATGAAAATCAATCAGGCAGGCACTATTAAATTTTCATAGCTATTGAATAATTCGAATTGGAACACTTTGAATCCTTTAAACACCATTTGATGATCTTCTAAGGGAAAAATTGAGTTTCCTGTTGGAAATAAAACACCTTCAATCATCTTTTTCCTCAATTTTATTGTTTTTATGCACATAGAGTAGCTTTTACACAATATTCTTTTTCCTTTTGTCGAGAGTTATATATATATTTTTATACATTCATGATGTAGCTATGGGAGCTACATATAATTATGTCGAATTTATATGTTTTATGAACTACTGTCTTATTGAAAAGAATAAAAAGTAAAATATTTGTATTCTCTACAAAAGCACTTGAAAAACGACTAACACTTTCATGAGTGTAATAGATATTGAATCGAAAAGCCGTTACGAATTGTCCTTTATAAAAATATCACGTGCAACAATTCTCTTTTCAATGAAATTATAGAGATAAAGTAATAAATGAAAAAGTTAGAATTCAATAACTCCATTGAAATTCTGTATTTAATCTGATGTCTGTTGTGATGCTCAATCCATATTTTTTTAATTCTTAGTAAAATAGTAAATAAAAAGTAGAATGCAAATGATTAATTGAAGGATTTTTGATGGTTTTATCTAGTGTTAGTTTTTAGAACAAAATTCTGTTTCTTTATTTTGTTATTTAATGTTTCACCAGAAGAAATTTTAGGGATATCACATTTGTAATTTTTTATAAAAAAAAACGCCTCATAATTTAACTCTTTGATTTGTTAGAAAGTTTGCCAAAGATGGGAGAGTTCGCTAGGATTTCCATTAACCTTAATCTGGCAAAATTTGTTATTTGTACAGTCCTTCATCATAATTGGAATTGAAGAACTCTTGTTCATGTGTTCTTGTCCTTCATTTGCAACTACTTTTAAAATTGTTTTATGTTCTCTTATAAAGTGATATCTCTCATGATTTGAACAAATAAATCCATTCTATTATATTAGGATGTTACTTTGAAAGTCTCATGTTGTTTATTTGTTCAATTTACAAATAATTTACTTAAATGAATATTACAATTAAACTTGTTTCCATTATGCTAAATACAACAGTAATTATAAATTATTGCCAAATCGTTGTCGAACACAGGTAAATTACCGCCATATTTTTTTATCTCTTTATCTGCAATAAACTTTCTGATAATGACAAGCATGAAAATTCCAAGCTCAAACACTGGGCTTTTCCTCATTGGCATCCGATGATGATGAGCAACAGATAGTAATGTAGCGCTAAGAGTATACTCGATATAATCCACTGATTTTGGCAGTAGCATAAAAAATCTTTTTTTATTCCTCTTGTTCTTCTTCTCTTATGAAATATTCACGCATTAGCGAATGGCTCTTCAAAAGTGACAAAATGTGTCGTCTCAGAAGCACAAATCCATTGAAACGACAGATATTTCTTCTTTCCTCTCCTGCTTCTTTTTTTCTACCAGGAACAAGAAATATAGAGTGAAAAATATTTGTAAAAATCATGCTGATGTGCCAATGATAAAGATGTATCTTGTTGATAATAAAGTTGGTTGTTGCGAAAGATTCTCTCTACCACAGACCAACGGTGTAATTCCTTGTCCAATGTCCCATGCGACGTTGACGACCAGCTACAAAAATAGATTAATTTTAATTAGACTCTTATTTATTGGAAGTAGATTCGCTTTCTTTTTTCATTTTCTCGAAGTGCTTCAAAGAGGATATTTCTAGGGGGCAAATAAATCAGCCAATTTTTTCTAATAGATTCCAAATTGTTTTATATATTTTTTCATTGAGTTAGACACCCCTAGAAATATATTTTTTTTCTCTTAAACCAATTTCTACGCTCACAAAAAAGATCATGAAGAGATGAAGCTATAAAGCGAATGTTATCAATATGTTCAAAACTCCTTCACCTCTTTTATCATTTATGGCAATGTTTATCGCTCCCACAGAAATGATTAGATGTGCAATTACCTAACCCATCCTGACCTTTCAAATGACAAGAATACATAAACAAAATCATAAGAAAAACAATGTGTGATTGATAAATAATTTGTGAAAATAAATCCATCACCTTTTGCATCAACTTCATTGATCCTATTATACAAATGATACCTTTTCAAATTGAATGTCAATTAATTTGTAGCGGATAGCAAGCAAAAGCGATATTACGTGAAAGCGCAGTGAAGATGTATGTGATCAAGCTACTGCAAGAAATAAAGAAATAAAATTAAAAATTCATAATCATGCTGAAAAAGGCCACTAAATATTCTAATATGAATGAAGTAATAGATAATAGCAAGTAAAGTTTGTAAATTTAGCCAATTGATTTGCTTCCAGATACACAATTCACTTTTTAGTGTAATAGATAAGCCATGATATAACCTTAGGTCAAAAGTGCAACATCAAAAACACCATTTATTAAAGGAGAGTACGTACTGTTTCATGTCTTAGAATTTTAGATGTCACTTTATTTACGCTGGTTCAGACGGGATTGGCGTACTGCAAAACAGTATAAAGTCAATTATATGAAAAAAGGTGCTCTTGGGTTAATTCTTTCCAATAACAGCAAAATGCAAAGTGATTTTTTTCGTTCTCTAATTCAGTACGCACTTAACAAATCAAAAAAAAAACAATAAAAATTGTTAGGAGTATAAAATTAAAATTTCTCGAACAAGTCACGCCATTCTGCAAATTCTTGGAAAGTATGAATGGTCACAAGGATCAAAAGAAAGACAGCTTTTTGACTCATCCATTGACAGTGACAAGTTAAAGAAGTTTTAATTGAATCGCAAAAATCACATGCACACTCTTGGGGACGGGAGGAAGAAAATCTGCGGGTGAAAAAATCAAGCCAAATATTAGTAAAAATTCCACTGGGGAAATTAAGAATCTGTCAATAAAGCGATTGGATGGCTTAGTTGAAGGCCAAGACATTCTTGGTTAGTTGCCTATTGAACATGTTCAGAAATAGATTAAAAATATTATTCATATATTGTCGCCTTTTTGAAGAGTCACACACAGCGTTAGTAATTTTTCTCGTGCTGAAAACAAACAATGGTTATTTTAGGTTTTTCGCATATGTTAGCAGAGGAAAGTGAAAAAATCTCTATATCCTGTTCCTACAGCTGAAAAAGAGATTAATAGAAAATCATTTTCAACAGCCTCAACAATTTTTAGAAGTCAAAATACGAAATATTTTAAATAAAGCGCTTCTCTTCCTGCCATCAAACTACTGGGAACTTTTGTTTCTTTTTAGATACATTCTTTCTACTTTTACTTTTAACTTTAAACATCAATATTACTTGCATTTATTACAAACTTTTATATATGCATTATCCCTCTCTAAAAGAGTTCTCTTTTACAAATTAGGAGAGCCTAGAAGATATTAGAAAATTCCTCAATGAAAATTGATCTGTTTGCTCGATATAACAGGTGATAGATGTAATTTGTTCGTGATTAAAATGACTTTTTGATGTTTTTCAAACCCAATATTTTCAAAAATTACTTAAAGGGAGTTTCTTTGTAGAAATATTTTCATTTGTAATATATTTACAGGTATAGTTTGATTGAGTTTATTATTGAGCAAAGCTATTAATTTTTGTGCTTATAGTTCATGCTGAAGATTACATTACGACGAATTAGAGACACGATGCAAAAAATCATATTTTTTCGAATTTTATCAAATTTAATTTACCAAAATTTTGGGATTTTCTGTCTCGTTGCATCGTTCTCAATGTTATCTATGATAGTTTGAGCAAAGAAGTTATTTTACTTCAAATTTTAGGTATTTGCAAGCAATCTTTAGTCAGTGATTCGGCTCAAAGGCAAGATGTAAAGCTATTATTTGAGATACAAATTTTACATGAATTTGTAGAGAGTGATAGAAAAATCCACAAAGCTAACACACGTTTTTTTTTAATCAAAATCTGCTACAACTTGTTTTAATCTGTACACTTGACGCGCTTTTAATTGTTACTTAGAAAAACTTTAAAAATTTATTTTTTTTTGCTTTTTTTGGCAATCCAATTTTTCAGATGGCAATTTGTACCTTCTTTCACTGTATCATAGTTCCCTTCCTATGAAGATTATTAAAAAATCTGAACTGAAGGCGTAAGTTAAGATCTTTTCGTACTGCAACAAAAAGAAAATAGTCACACAAACTATTTCATAATCACAAAAAATATGCATGATAAAAAACAAAGGTGATATAAAATTGGTATTTTTCGCGACATAATAAGTTTTCATGATCCTCAAATCGTCTCCCACTGAGGTATTTTGGGTATTTTGGTTTTAGTTTCAATAATATGCGTTATGTTAACATTCCAACGGAGATTTGTATTAATTCACAGAATTCTTCACTTGAGAATTCACATTTATAAACCATGTGCATCGATAGGGAAATTGCCGTGAAAATGCTGCAAACAGAGGGGAGGATTGTGGGTAGAAATATATTGAAATAATCTTTTTTTATGCAAATCCTCATTGTTAGGGGACAAACGAAATTATCAGGATGTTTATCAAATTAGTCAAAATATGTGGTAAACAATTCAGCAAAATTCCGAAGGCACATCAGAGCTTAATCAAACTCTTCATCTCATCGCAGGTCATTCCAGATACATTTCTGTTACAGATAACATGTGAATGCTCACAAGGGCGGTGGGTGTAGGTTCTGCTGAACGGATACAGAGTATTTTCTGGGTAATATCTTGCTTTCATGTCAGATTTGTATTTGATTTGATTGAGAGTCTGTCTTTGGCATTGTAAGGCTCGCCATTCACATGAAATTCATAAAGTCCCCAATACAAACTGTATATGTAATGTTGTGGGGTGGATTGGATATAGTAAAAAACATCAAATATCAATAAATAAGTAGATCGTTTTAAGAAGAGGAATTTCATATGAACTTTGATTGGGTTTGATCACATTTCAATGTGAAGTGGGTCTTTTCTTTCTCTTTTCTTTTCTTCTTATTTTTGGATTTCATCTCAAAAACAGATATTATCAAGTCAACTCACATAGGACAAGATATGGAATAATCAAAATACAAAGAAATTCATTTGGTTGCAACGTAATCAATTAAACACTGATTGGAGAAAAAAGACTCACGAGTGAATAATGTTGGAGTAATCAAGTGGTTGTGCCTTAATAAACGTATCATTATCACCTCGTTTATCACTATCGTCGTCTCCGTCGTCCTGTGTCCCTCTGATAACAACATTATCCGGATCAAATTCAACTTCCTCCGTTTGAATGACATTCGGAGCACCCCCATTCCCACCGGTCAGACTCAATCTTGGCAGATGCGATTGCAATTTCGCAATACGACCTACACGTAAGGTTACAATCGAGAGTTTTTTTTTGGCCGGGAACACGGGGAGTTGACGTCACAGAGGACATTTCGAGGGGGTTTTGGAGATTGCAAGAAAAAGAATAATTTAGCATATAAAACAGAACAACAGGTGATTTGAAACACATGATCGGTGCTTGTTGGCTTTATTTGAATTCAAAAATTAATGAACACTCTGATACGATATCGTGTGATACCTGTGATAAGAAAATGATATTCTCGGGAGGTAGTTAACATCTCTGTGGATCAGGGATGAGCCTAAATCACACGATTCAACACAAAATACTCTTTTCCAAGTGCTTTCATCAAAACAAGCGAACCATGTGACTGAGGCTTTAAAGGTGCATCATTTAAAAATACTTTCTCTCTCTGTGGGTAAATTTTGTGTGAATAAAAGTTGAGGAAATGAAGTAACACACAAAGGGACAAGCCAAAATTGCAACAAGGAGACAAGTGTGGGATATCATTAAATTAATTGACTCGAAAAATTTCCGACAAAAGTGACTTTTGGCACTGAAAACGCTTTTCTCACTGGTGAGAAAACGACATACGAAAAGATTTGCGACATACTCGTGTGGTGGCAACGCACAAACCAGACTCTAGGGCTTAAATTGTGTGAATAATTCGTAAAAGACATTCAAAAAGAAAAAAAAAACAGTTCTCTTAAGAGATAATTTATAAATAATCGCTCCTGATTTCACACTTAATTGGCTCAAAAATCATGAGGTTTTATTGAAGATGTAGTTGCCTGGGTGCGAGCAACCGGAAACGGAACTTAGCAATCAAGAAACTTTAAGTAACGTGTGGTAAATGCGTCAACAACAAATAGAGGGGGGATTTGTCATCTTGGAGACATAACATCTAATGTAAGAACAAACATGTCCCAAGAAAAAAAATACGATTATCGAATAATTACGTTCAACACGACGAAACAACATTGAAGAGTAAGAACTAAAAATTCCCAAAAAAAATACAATAATCCAACATGAAGAGATTTTGTTAGTGGAGATGAATGCCTTTCAGCTTGGTTGATATTATATCGGTCGATGCGCCAGGGGATTATCCACAGGGGTCGGTTTTACCTTTCGATTCCACAACCGTTTGGGTCACAACATAATCGGGCTTTTTTTTTGCTACACACTCTGTTTCTCTACCAGTGACCCATATTTTGCGCAAGAAACTGCTTGCAATTGATTGATAGGTCGCAATTTGATATGGAGATTACAAATATTCGATGATTTTTGATGTCTTGAGTGGTTGATGGACCTGATTATGGAGTCGTTAATGACGGTGATGGTGATTTCTTATGATTAGTGGTATCCACGATTTCATTAGCCGGTACCCCATCACCTAAATATGCAATTTACAGTATAAATATAACAAGCTATTATAAAAGAGAAAATCTCAGTACAGTCTAGTGTTCTAAAACTAGAGCCCACAGCGAAACAGAGTGGAACCATCGAAGAAAATAAGTCTTCTTAAGAGATTTTCAGTATAAATACAAAAAAATAAACCTTGGGTGACTCATTTATATTCGTGAGCAAAAATATATAATATGGCAAATTTCAAGTCTCAAAGTCATGGTTGGAAACCCAATGAAGGCTAATCAATCCTGCGATAAAAAACTACACAAGTTAAGAAAAAATTTGGAAAGACATATTTCTAAAAATAGAAACGCTAACTTGAACCAATTGACAAATTAATACCATCTAGATCTAGACTACCACCAAAATGTCGTGATGTAAAAAATAATACCAATATGTGGAATGGATGTGGTCAATCATGTCAACTTACTCCTATCAATATTTCGCTGGAGGTGCGCCGCAATTCTGTGTCGGGCATCATTGTATTCCAAATGGAGGCCTAGTCGCAGCAATGATGAGTTCTTCTCCACCAACTCAGTTATCTCCATTTCAATTTTATTCCCGAGCACTTGTGATCTCTGCAGGAATAGATAAGAAGAAAATAAAAAAGTCCAGGAAATGTCCCAAATCTGCATCGATAAGATAAGCCAACTCACCTGATTGGAAGCTCTAAACTCCTCAATACTCTTTGCATTCAGCAGTGATTTAACTAATTTAACAATAACGAGAGGGTTTATGAAGTTTGTCTCAACGTTGAGAACACGAAGTGTTTTATTCTTTTCAATGGCCTCAGCCAGAAGAAGGGCAGTCTTGTCTGTTAATCCGACATTTGTTAGTGAGAGAACTTCCAAGTGTTCATTCTGTGTCAGAGCACTGAACAATTTTTCGAATTTATCATCAGATATAGTCTGAAAGAGAAGTAATAAAGAATAAATTATCCATTAGAATTAATTCTCTCTCTCCCTTAATCTGCCAATTCTCTCAACAACTGATGCGCACCTTAATGTTGTTGAAATTGAGTTCGATCAGCTTAGAGTCATCGTCCTTGACACGCTTGATGGACTCATCGATGTCTGTATCATTTGGTGGTTCATTCGGAAACAATTTCTGTGCACTGGCCTTTGTAATACCATCCCAGCCCAGACCAATTGGTTGACCCTTGTTCAACAGTGAGGCATGGTACTGATCCTGATTCATCATCGAATGGAAACCCAAAATAGCTGAAATGACATGAAGGGATTTTTTTTAAGGGTTTTACATGCCCCAAGAAGACCCTCTTCTCCAGCTCAGCGTTAAGCCCTTGGCAATGATGGGAATCTTACCAGCCAAATCGATTATTTCCTCCTGAGTGGCATCATTCAGAGCATGTTCGTACTCATCACCCATATCAATGGCTATTTGCTCCTCGGCCTCCCTCATTCTCTCCTCCGGCGGTGGTGGAACCCACTGCAAAGACAAAGAACATCGATTAGATAAAATGAGAAACTATTCCCTGTTTGTCTTTCGGAAAAAAACCAATCATTACGTCGCGATTCATTATTGAGAAATTAATTGACCATTGTCGAAGTAAAATTTTCACTATTTATACTGTCCCTAAACACTATAAGGTTTGATTGCCAGAATTACATAAGAAACGTGCGAACCGATAGTTGTCGCATATCGGCTCGTGATTCTTATGCAATATGGCAGATCGTCTGTAAACACTGTGGCGATCTTAAAAATAGCATGAGGGTGTAGCAATATAAACACAGTCGTGAGTAGCCAAGAAGTCATCTCACCTTCTTGCCACGAACTGTCCCCTTGACATAGGGCTCCAATTCCGGTACATCCGGCGTCTCCATAGCCTGTTTGTTGATGTGTTCAATGAGCTTCTTGCGATTCAATGGCCCCGTGGGCTCCTTCTCGCACTCATAATTGTTCCTCTGGTTAGGCGGCAGAAAATTATCCTGAGAAAAAAAAAAGAAATAATTTAGGGCTCTCATGAGATATCCGTAGTCAAATGACCGTGACATTAAAACTTACATCCGGATCGACTTCCTTGGCGAGTATTTTTATTTCCTCTGGCGATAATTGCGCCAAAAGTTCATCCACATCCACCTCATCGTATTCACTCAAGTCTTTGCCGTACAGCTTCGCAGGTGTTGTCATAGTGGTTGTTTTCGTTGTTGACGAAGTCTGTGGAGAGAAATCAATCGCATTATCAGTTATGAGCCAATATGAGCCATTAAAAAAACAGGAAAATGGTGAAAAAGAAAAGAGCGAAACAGTATTTTGTGCCAGTGATCTCAAATGAATGGGGACGACATTATTGCCGCCAATATTATAATTTTCCTCTCAAAATTATGCTTCCATTTTAACCATCATAAATTAACTGTAAAATAATAGCATAATCATTCATGAAAATTGCCCTCCTATATACGGATGAAACATGGTAAGTGCCTTTGTCAGTCATTTCATCGTGACCGTGAAAATGCATTATATGTGAGTCTCTTGAAAACCCATTAATGTGCTAATAACAATAATGCATCTGCCAATTTTCACGTTAGAAGTCATCGCCAATCCCTCTCGCTCTCCCGCACATTCTCTGCGGATCTTATAGACGAGGAATTGCACTTGAAATAGTAAATCTCAGAATGAAGTCATCTGATGGACTATAATTTTCTTATTTATGCCATTCAAAGATCAACCCTCACAGCTTAGTATTGTGCCAAGAAGCAATGCCAATAATGAGTTTCTCAAGTTAGGGGAGATCTGGGCAAGTTGGCGGCGTAGATAAGCTGGTGTACTGTTTATATTGAGAAAATGAAAAAAGTCAATAGCTCTAAAGAAAAGTTTCTGTTTTGGTCCAAAAATAAGAAAATATAGAAAATTTACATAAATTTACCCGATCTTCAGAGGTAAATTATTTTTACACGTATATTTGCGGTTTTCTCGTAACTTTTTAAAGATCTTCATTATGATGATAAAGATATTCGTTACTCTGGCCAAGTTTTGCGGCAGGCGAAATAAAGTAGTAAATGTATTAATATATTTTTATTATGTTTAATTTTGTACTTTATGTCTTTTTAATGTTTTTATTCGCATTCATCTGAGTTTTCGTGTAATATAAAAGAAAAAACAAAAATAATTATTAAAGAAATAAGTTAAAAGCAAAAGGAATATCAATTTTTATATTCTCATTCTGGCAAGTCAAAATATTTTTTATCCAATTTTAAATTGTAGAAAAACGATCGTAATCAATTTGGTTGCTCATTTTTAAGAGCCGAAAATGTATGGCTTAATCTACTAACTTTTTATTTTCTTTAATTCTATTTTTTGTGCATATAATAGGAAGTTAGAGAACTTATGAAATGCCATGAAATAGGCTCTTAATTTAACGAAGTTTTATAAAAACAAATGCCATAAAAACCCCTAGCTCACCAACTTAGCCGTCTCTCCCCTATATATGTAAAATTATTTCTTCGTGAGTTTAGAAAGGGTTTATCAAGAATCTTAAATGAATTTTTTAGAAAACGATATCAAATCTATCGATCGTCACATTGGAAAGTTCCTGCTTGGCACCGTTTGAGAGAGTCTTCGAGTATTATTTATGGGTTTTATGGGTATTTCAGAGAAGCCATAGAAGTAACCGAGCATAGGAAAGAGTTGATTTTGGTGAAATTGCGCGAAATTTTTCCATTGTCGAGCAAACTCTATAATACTTTATAGTTGAAACTCTTTAATTTCTTCCTAGCCCTATGCCCTCCTTTTGCATCACCCAACGTCCATTGCATTAGCATTCAGTGGTCCATTGTTGTTCTCAATAGCGTTGTTTTTTTTCCTCGAAAGCACACAACAAAGGAATAACAATTTTCGATGACACCGCCAGATATACAATATAAGTTAGGAGGAACATGTCTTCGTAGAGTCCATTGTTTCAATGTCTTTCTTCAGTTGTGCTTGAGTGCTTTGTGGTGCTTTCGTGACACAGAGCCGGGTATCATTTCCTCAGCAAGACACCCGGTCTACCAGGCTTCATTTCCGCGTCGCACTGTGGGAGTTGTCTGGCATGGCGGAGAGACGCATGTGTCGTGCCATGGATATATAAAATGCATTCAACTTTCCAGCAACGTGCAATTTGCTCCCATAATCAATAGTTTGTACACGTAAGGCACAATTTTTCTCTCATTCAATATACTATCAATGGTGAAAGTCTCCGTCGTGATAGATAAATCATCAAAACAGATGATCTTTCCTCTCCTTCACACCATTTAATTTAGCATGTGGCGCGAAATAAAGAGTATAACACTTTCAGCCACAAAGATTGAAATGAAAATGCAGAGAGGAGATAAGAGTGAAGTATAATTGCTTTCTATATACTGACAAATAATATTTGTATATTTCATATTTGTGGACGATATGGATGGCGAGTATCATTGCCCGCTTTCGAGTGTAATGTTAATTAAAAGGAAAGTCTTGCATAAGTATTTTATACCAATATTTACATAATAAATACGTCGTGTTTATAAACACACCTCTCATCTATCTACAATTGCAATTGCTAACCAATTTAATATTATTTTAGCCTCATGAGTTTTACGCATAAATTAAGTGAATGAAGAGAGATCCTCGGGGGTCAAACTCGCTATCGTCCAATGCAAAACAGTGCAAGATTGCACTTCTAATATGGAGAGAAAATTCATACAAGTTTCTGGGGTAAAATCAAGTGAAAATGCGGTATTTACCGATGAAAATGTTAGTATTGCTTTCACGTGCTGAATTTACAATGTATTCACTCCCAATTAGTGTTTAATTTGCAGAGGGAAATTTTTCTTCAACATTTTCTTTTCACAGACATTTGGTGTCAACAAGTTATCATTAAAAAAAATAAAAATAATGTGGGAGAAAATCGAAATATATATACTCTTGCCATTTGTGGATTAATATAAAACAAAACATTATTGCAACGAGAGAAAGAGTTTCATTAGGACATTCATTGAGGTTTTGTTTTACTGTGGGAAAATTTAATCGAAATACTCAATTGCGCTTCACTCAAATTGGATCAACAATAAAACGAAATTCCCTCTCTAATGAAAAATAAATAGAATTTTTGAATTAACAAACGCTTTCAATTGTGAGAGTGTAAAATTAAAGGTACACAAATAGACATCTATTATTATCAATGATAATAGAAATGCTTTGCGGAAAATTTTACCATAAGGGCTTTATATACCGTTGGTTTTGCGGTCATTTTGATTGTTGCATACTTGAGCAAATCACCAGTATTTCACTAATGAAATTCTGAAGCAAAGTGCTTGGTAAATAACTGATACGTATAGTGAGTAAACAATTTATGAGAACCATATTTGAATAAAACATGCGCTGTACAAAAATTAATTTTTTGCAACATTAAACAAAACTCCGAGGGGACTATTAAAATAATGTCAAATATTGCAAAAGTTGCAGTAAAAATTTTCTTGAATATTTCATCTGTTAATGTCCCCTCGATGGTTGAATTAAAATGATGTTTTTCCATGTTATCCAACCAAGACTCTTGATAATGTTGTCCATAAACGTGTCATAAAAGATTATTCCACCTGTGATATAACCGTCCCGATAAAAAATAGTTGGTAAACACTCCAATTCGCGATGTAATAGCTGCTGAATACCAATCCCACAGTGACGCTTTTTTAATTAAGAATAATTTATAGAGGTTGTCGTGCTCATGCTGTACCTTATAAATAGCAACAATTTCCACTCCCTCGTCAAGTTAATTATTTGAACTGAGAATTCCATTCGATTTCAACTGAACAAATGCTCCAAATGGGAAAAAGTGAATGGCGGTATTTGACAATAATTAGGAGCATAATACAACAATTCACTGACCTCGATTCTCACACATTTATGTACCCAATGCATTTATCTGGCCTGCAGATTTTGCTGAGATTTCGTGGGTGAATATGCTGTATCACAATTAAAATCAATATATAGGGGCTATAGCGCCAAAGGCGAATATTGACAAGATCGAGAGTCGAGAATAAGAGAATATAAATGGAAAATGACGTCATATATGCTAAGGAACTGTCAATGAGAGAAAAAAACATGGGCTGGGCTTCTTGGTGGTCGCCAGTGGTTTTCCTACCAGACTTTCCATGAATTTTTCACCATGGATAAATGTTAGGAGACTCTAAGAATAAGTTATACACACCACAGGATCAATAGATGATTGAGAACGACCTTTTCCGGATGTTTCTCCAGTCAATTGAGATCAATTAGGAATTGTCACCAATTCACAGAATAATTCACAAATGCCTTTTCTTGTACCCACTATTAACCACTAATAGCCACTCTTGAACACAGATCAAATGCCACAATCGCGTGAAATGGTACAATTGCTACAGGAATATGGTGTGATTGATGAAATATTTAGCGAAATATAAAAGACCGAACCTCTTTTACCTAGACGTTGTCTGAAATTAAAATGACGACCGAGGCAAATGCCGAATGCTGTAACAAGAGCTGTGGTAGAAAGAAACGGCACTATGGCATACCACATGCCGTAAATGGTATTAAAACTCTCGTTGTTTCTCTTCCACTTTTGCAGATAGTGCGCCATTGGGAGGGGGCCAGAAAGAAACAACCATACATTTTGCACCTTCTATCGATTTATACAGAGGTGGACTTTATGATGTGCCCTGCGCCTAGGGCTCCCTCTAGTAAAATCACTTGCAATCCCGCCATTATGTTTGGCCTCTGCAGGTTATCTGGGTTAGATACTGTGGGGCTCAATTTTGGCCAAGCCACTGTGTACTCTTCTCAGCTAACTTGGTATCCCTTAGAGAAATATTTACCGAAGCTCGAAGGTCTGTTTTCTAAATTGATTTATTCCATGTCATCCCATTGATTTTTCACACAAATATACCAAAGATTGTATATGAATAATTCATAAGTGCTATTTTTATGAGTGATTAAAATCGTGTTTTCGATAATCTGTGAATATTTTTGTGGCTCTCCAGTTCACAAAGTCAATAAATAAAATTTGTTAGATCCGATGTTTTCATTTATAAATGAAAACTGACCTAGAAATCTTTGCTAAGTTGTAAAAATTAATACTTTCAGAATGGACTTCAAAGATTGTCCTGCAAAACATCTGTGTGAAAATTTTAATTTAATTTTTGGTTAAGAGTTTGAACTAGTTATTTTAATTTTGATAGAGCTCTCACTTAAAAATATAGAGCAGTATAAATTCAATTTGGAGATACATAAATTTCTCCGACTATACAACAAGAATTAATTTGCAATGTTATGTACCGAGTTTACTGGGCCATTAATTTCTCCATGATGATATGCATTAATCAGTGGCATCAGAAAATGTTATAGACTCAGCGCCAAATGAAACTTTTTTGTAGGTATTAAAACATGACGCTTTTTGTGTGTTGAGAAATTCATGCAAGGCACGAGGAAAATGAAATGACCACACCTGTAATTACAGTTCTTTAATTCATGAAATATTCACACCTTTGATTATATGATTTCCTGGCTCTTATCCAAAAAGGAAATAACGAAGAAAATGGTAGGTATATTAGGGACCGACTTCTATCTTCGTCATAAAAAATTCTTACAAAACTTTTTTATAAGCATAAAATATTATGAAGAATAATTCTGAGGCATTTAAATATTCTAAAGGTAAACCGAAATTTCTAACTGAAAAGTAATTTATCTCGTTTATTGCCATTATCTTACGCTCTTCTATAACACAAAGTTCATCAACAAATATTTACTTTGTTATTAGGTAATCTTCACTGAGTTAGTGTTGTAACATAATTTTCGGAAGGAATAACGCTATGAGAGTGGTTAAATAATTCTCATGAACCGAAAAACCAACGACGAAAATAGACTTATTGGGTAAGTTTTGCCTTAAAATTCCTCCTATCTGAGTCTTTTATCTTCACGGGAAAATAGGCACAATGTACTAATTGGGCAACCGGATGTGTGGAAAATTGACTTCCTCCATCTACATAACTTTAAACCCCATAAATGGTAAAAATTTTGAGACTCTGTAAAAGACCTTTTGCAGCTGCAGAGGAATTTCAACACAATTGTATCCACGAGCAAGGTAAATTCCAAATTATTGCTATTACTCATATTCGCATATTAAATGCTGCACACGCCTGTATTTTGTACTTTGAGTAAACACCCCTGCGGGACTGTTAAATGCTAGAGCTAGAGCTGTTCAAAAGGTCTTGAGCAAATGAACTAAAAACATTCACTGAGATCAAGGTGAGATTCTTTTATTGGCCAAGTAACAATAACCAACCACTTAGTAAGACGCAAAAACACATGTTATTTCGAAGCAAGAAATGGACGATGTAATTTTATGTTGGCAGAAATAGAGCCTTAAAAAAGGTTCCCTTTGCTGGAATTTACGAATGCTTTTCACATGTACAATGCTAATTGCAGAGCTTGTTTGAACGTGTGTAAGCTCTGATTTCCGGAAAACATGATAGAGGGTGAGAAATGTGCCCTGTGGGAAATCTTTTAGTGCGCCAGCAAAGGATTTTTTATGTTGTCGAGTATGTTTCTGGTTCATTTGTGCAATTTTATTGCTTGACGCAGTAGAATTCACAGCAGCTGAGAAGAACTACTCTAACAAATGGATTGTAATCAAGGTTTCACAATTTGTTGTTTAAAACTTTTCAGTATATTTAAAGAACATTTTTAAAAATTTTAAAGCTCGTCTTTTATATTTATCATTAGATAGAATGTATTAGAATTTCCTAAAAGCTATTTACTTTGCAACATATTTGTAAGAGAATTACAAATGGGTTGTCCTGAGAAATCCGCACCCATTCATATTGTCATCACGAAAGCTTAATGAGTATTTTCTGTGAATTTATTGACATAGTGCAGACATAGTACGGCGCAGCACCTTGTTATAATATAATACATGTGTGCAATATATCCTGATCAGCTGAACTTTCATCAACTCACGCTTTGGGGGAGTGTGTATAGAACTTTGGCAGTTGTAGAAGCCCGGTGGGCTAAACAGCTGTCGAGAACAGAAATAATTCTTCGGTGGATGATACTTGTCTCGTACATTTGGGTTCATCTTGTGATTCTATAGGGGGCAACGAAGTCTGTCATTTCATTCACTTTTCGCATGGAAAAGAACATTGTGAATGTCATATGAATTTCTTTTTCGTGGTCATGATTTTCTTTGCCACCCAATCAGAGTTTGTGTTTCTTGATAGGAGAATGTCTTCAAGTGGCATAAAAAACATTAATCTTCCACTTCACAACGACTAAATAATCGCGAGTTTAGTTGAAGTTTTGTGTGGAAATTCACTGAATTCTCCACGTCGCGCAAGTAAGTTCGCGCAACCCAGCTTCTTGGCATTCACCCAAAGGTCTATACTTGGAGATCATCGTCGTTTATTTCGACTGAATTATTTATAACCCGACCGTATGTTCAGCGGAAGACTCACAACTCTCGTGGCTCTCAAGTAGACAATGTGCGCTTCGGACTTGAAGATGACTTCCCAAAAAAGCGCACATTATCTATGCACTTCTTTCTAAGAGGGAAAGCTAATAGAGAAAATTTACCTTTTCCTTTGTCAGATAAATGGTTTCTTTTTCGCGAAAAAAAAATGAAAGTCGAAAGTGGAATAATAAAATGTTCCAATATTGGGTTCCTATGGCAAAAAAGAAACAACATTTAAATTTCCTCGCGGAATTAGCACACAAATTGTCTTGTTAAGAAGACACAATAAATGGAAAATATGTGAATTTTCACAGTGGCCATAAAACAATGCAAAATTATTAACACTGATGAAATTTTTATCGCACTGGCATTCAAATGTAAATTGTTTCACTTTGGGTGTTTACCATGGGAAAAGGTAAATAACCGCACCAGAGATAAACACCGGCTCTTGTGATGACATTATGCTCACGAAAGTTGAGAAAATTACCCACAATGAATACTAAAAGGGGAGAATTGATTATCCCTATGGTGTTTATCCACGTCCAAAGGCAAAACGACAGGAACAAAGCAATGAGGATGTGCCAGAGGAAAATTGTAACATCCTCAATTGGTGCATTGTTTCTATAATGAATACGTAATTGCGAGGACTATATATATATTTCTTTAAGCATTTAACAAGGTGGTGGAGCTGAATGAAAATATTATGCTTTGCCACTTTCTCAGGGACTTCAGGAAGGATATTGGAAGAAAATATTATCTTTGAAATTTCCCGGAAGACGTTCATAAAATATCCATCGTCTGGAGCCAATGTATACTCTATTTTGTTTTCAAAAGATAATCCCTCTGAAATTATTAAGCTTTTCACATGTGGAATGACACCGTCATTGGCTGGGTTTGCTTACAAAGTTTATTACCGATTGCTGTTAGGTGGAAAATTTGCAAGGGAAACACATAACGTAACCTTCACTGGTAATTAGTGACAATTTAGCATCTTGTTATATTGTGCGATTATAATTTACCGACGCAGAATATTTTGGCAATCCTCTTACTTTCTTCTCAACGGATTTAATTTTAAGTCAAGCCAAGGAGAGGGTGACTTCTGAAGGTGCACCGAGCGTGAGTGAAATCAATTTATTGTTGAAATAATTTATTGTCACAATAAGTCCTTTTCAGAGAGAGAAGAAATTCTCTTAATAGAGTTGCATTTCCCACAGGAATGCACTCGTTGAGATTGCTTGAGAAATCTCAGCAGAAAAAGTTCAACTAAAGAAAAAGTTTATCAGCATTTTCCACATTTTTCACGTCAGAAATGGTATTTTGCGAAATGTCGGTCAATGATTTTTTTTTATCATGTTTTTAATTTAGGAAATTGGGAAAATGCTCCCATAATTTAGTTACCATCAACACAAGAACTTTTTTTTATTCCACTTGGCATGAGTTTACGCCAGAAAACTTAAGGTGTGAATTGGATATGTCACTTGACCATGTCAGTAAAACATAATGCTTGGGGTGAGCTTTCCGAAAGCCCCAGATTGACCACTTTGAAATTCTCAGCAAAGTTTTGTGAAATTTGCTAACAAAATCACGTAAAACAGAGTAAAACTTTAACCAATTTCAGTTTATCAAAGACAGAAGACAGGGTTTTTTCTCCTAAGCAAGAAAAACTCAGTAAAAAGTTATTAGGGAAACAGAAACAATACATAATATCAAGAACAAATTGCAAATAAATATTTAGTATCACAGCTCGTTAAAAATGTAATTAATATCCTTCATAATGAACCCAAAAGAATTTTAAAAATTATTATAATTAAATATTTATTCATATAAAATTATGCCCATTGGTATTTCTGCCTCACAATCATTATTTTTTTGATATTATGCAAATTGCATTCGCTTTTGTATCCATTGAAACAACAATGAAGCAGAATTGCAAAGAGCAGAAAGGACAAAATTCATTCATATCCAATCTGTTATTTTATCCATTTACCTCATTTTCCATGAATATTTTCACAAAAAGGATGGCTGTTAATATTGTCAGTGTTCTCGAATTTATAAATCACTTTGATGAAAGAATAAAATTCAATTCCAGGAAAAAAATCATCGCTACTGCGTTATTGAATGAAAATGGCTCTAAGGCGTGTAAAGGGAAAAACATATTCTGTTTCCAAAACGGAGATGTTGAAATGTTAAAAATAATACCATGAGAAGTCAGATGCATGACTCCACGAGGTAATTTAATTTTGGGTGTTGGATTTTTAGGAAAAAGTGCAATGAACTAGTCGCTTTCCAGCCCAAAATAGAGGGAATGTCGGAAGTGGGATTTTCAAGTGACAGACATCACCAGAGTGGTCGAAGATGCTTGGTAGAATGTGTGTAATATTTAGAATGTTAAAAAAAGAGTTACACTGTTTAGTTTTTTAGCATAATTAACCCAGATTCAAAAATCGACACAATGTTCACAAACTCTGCTTTGACTGAGTTCAATTAGTTAGAATATATGGAGAAATGGATGGAATTGGAATGGCATTTCAAGTCACAGACTTTTCCACGTGTTTGGAATTGGTCTGTTTGAGAAATATGTTACTTTGGCCACAAAAAACCTAGGAAAACATCCGATATAAATAGAAAGCAATGGCGGAAGGATAGTGTACTTATTTCAAAGATTAGTCAATATACTCTCGCTTTCGAGAATCGATTTTTTGCCATAGGAATCCATATGGCCTCTTGTACATATTTTTAGTGGAAATGAAATTAATTTACTTTGGCCTCAATGACTCCTATCGATTTGTCTTTTTCCACTCATTTGGAGCATCTTGCTGTCTCTAAAGACATCTTAGAGGGAAAGTCAAAGAACGAAACATGTGTTAAAAAAGTACTTCGCAGAACATGAAATTTGGCTCATTCGTTTCTAAGAATCTATTTGAAGAATTCATAGAATTGTTCAGACTCCAGATTACCAAAAGTTTTATTAGATTGAAAAGATTAAAATCTTATATTATAAATTTACTAAAGAGTCTTGTTTATTCTGGAAAATTAGAATTCGATGTCATTTCTAGGACATGAAAAACCCCGCAATAAACACTAACAGTTTGCTCGTCATGGAATGTTTATGCTACCAGATGAGAAATTGCGATCAAAGAGTGATCACGTTGACAAATTCTTTAACATAAATAAATTTTGTGTGTTTTTTTGCCTTCACAATTGTGATGGCATTGAAGGAGTTCATCGTGGCACTTGTAAAAATCCGTGCTTAAATATAGAAACGCGGAGTTTTCCCGAGATTAGTTTTTCAAGCAGCCCCCCGAGTTCCCAGATAAAGAATTTCGTGACGTTGAGGCTCGTGCTGTTGGGACTTTCGTTGTATGAGGATGGGTCTTATAGTTCATACGAACCTTCTTGATTGTTTTTCTCGTGGTCGTTTCCCGTCTCCATTCTGTCAAGTATTCCATCTTGATGATAAATGATTGTTAATCTTGGTGCAACCACGGCAACGTGTAGACAAGATGACATTAATTTCGTCACTGAACTGAGAAACTTTCTTTCTATTTCACTCAATCGCCACACCCATATTATGCAACTTCCATTTAATCCCTCACTGGTTATATCAGTTCCTCTCATTTACCACTAAATTGTTCCCATTAATTGTCCTGTGCGAGACTCCGCACATATATATGTATAATTTGAATTTTGTCTCTCACACACGATGCAAAATCCCAAAGGTATAGAATCTCGTCTATATGTAATTCGTGTAATTCAAATGATGGAAAATGTATTACGAGTGATTGATATAAGCTGTGTAAATTTAATGTGTATCTTTAACACCGAAGAATCACCCAAAAAGATACAAGCTTAAATGAGAATTTTATTATATTGTCACGGTGTCACCACCCACATCCGCAGAGGATCACTTTTAGAACTTTAATTACGAACTTCCTCGGACCAAAAATGTGTTCTTTGTCACACAAGAACCTTTTGTGTATTATCCATTTCGGGCGGGAAATCCCTGTTACTCGCGGGAGGTGGTTTTTCCCTCCTCTATTCGGACACAAAAATTCACCTCAAATGGAATTATGGAGAAAGTTGATCACCTCGAGCGGGCAATTTTCCGGAAAGTAATAAAATTTACAGACATTCCCTTAAACAAATTTCGTAGCCAGAGACAAGATATTGGTCACAGCACGGGTTTTGCGATGGAATTGTTCAATCTTGAGTCCTTGCACCTTCCACACTCGAAGTCACACTGAAGTCATTTATTAACCGTGTACCGCCGTGGCTTGAGTGTATCCATGTGAGTATTCTTGGGTGAGTTTCGCATATTAATAAAACGCGCTTTAAAATTTTCGTGAAACGTCTGAAAAGCCAAAAGAAAAATAAACACACAGGAGAGGTTGGTTGGCTCTCTTCTTGTTGGAGTAAAGTGAATGGATCACACCAAGTGTGAAAATGGCTACCAGTGTGGATGTGTTCGATTAGCCACCACGACATAAATTCTCCTGGCTTTTTGCTAATCACGAAAAGTGCCAGTGGGAAATTCACATTAATATTTTTACAACTCAACAACTGACTAGAAAAAATAGCATCTCGTTTTTTTCACTTGCTCTCTCTTTCTTCTGGCCCCAAAACATTTCACTACTTCCGAAAATAATTACTGCTGTTTTCGCTAATGTGTGTAATTTTCTTTCACACATTGAGGATCATTGAATCGGATCTTCTGGAATTTTACAGAATTTTCCAAGAGACACGTGAAGAAAATTTAAGACTGGGTAGCACTCAACGATTTGTAATAGCTATGATTCTCACATCTACCAAGACGATTTAATCTCTTACATAGATTAAAAAGAATATAATTCTTTATCTTGAAACAGAAACCATCATCAATCTTTAGAAAAGTTATTCTTGTCTATTAAACTTTTATAACATTGTTTATCAAATATACATTAACAAATGGTAGTGTTGTCCTTACGAGGTCAGGACTGAGTGTTCGGCCAATAATATAATGGCCCTTAAATAAAATCTTAAATCAAATCTTGAGCTTGAGTCAAATAATGAAATAAAGATGATTGAATTCTGACGTATAGGTGACCGTCATGAAGATAAGAATATGATCCTCTAGCAACACCTCCAAATCTCTTGACGCATTCGAACAAAGAATTTACCAATATTTTTTTTAGTGTTAGAGAAATTCGACTTGTGACGTCAATTCGACGTCGTAAATGAGTAATTTTGACAATTTGTTCGCTTTTTGCAGTTAGATGAATGATCTATACGACGAGCGAGAGGTCAAGTGATCTGCCGGAAGACAGTAATTTAAACACAGCGCATTTTCATGATCCCAAAGCCATAAATAATTTTACATGAGGTTGTAGACCGGGTTTGATTGACTGCAATATCTGTGTGAATTTTCACACCAGAGGAGAGTCTGGACTAAAAAGGCGAAAACTGCGACTGAATTTTCTCAGAGCGGAAAATTTCTTATACATCTGACAAGCATTTGTCAGGCAGTCTCATCCACCAGGAACCAGGCATTGTGAATAAATTCTGAGAGATTTGAAAAAGTGTGATAAATATTGGAGGCAGCAACTCCCCACCTGTTTATTTATTTATGAATAACATTTTTATTTATCGATCGTCGTAAGATATTTTCTCTAATACATCTTCCCCCGCATTAGCTTCCGTGAGACACAAAGAGGCCTTTTTCTCAGTGAAAGCTCATATAGTGAATTCATTCTTTAATGTACAATTTAATATCTGTGTAGTTGGCCCAAACTCTCTACAATCTCATCTATTTTTAATTGTTGAACTAATTTTAGCACTTGTGCGTGTTATTCTCTACTCCTATAGCTTTTTCTTGAATAATATATGATGACAAGAAGCAGTATTGAAGTCATACATTTCACTACAAGTTGAAATTTACAGGAAAACATTTCCATCGGCTTTATTAATGTTTTATATGCCTATAGCAAATGCATGTTCACCGAATGGTTATAACAACTGTGGGAATTTGTGGAAAATATTCTTCAGAGCAATATCTCTTCTGTGTGGTCTAATTTTTTTTTCTTTCCTGAAATAACCATAAAGGAAAATCCTTCTCATTGTGTGAGAAAATGCATCCTCTACTATTTTATCTGGGGAATTTAATACATATCATGAATATAAGCTTATGTTGTTTTTCGTCCTGGAAAATGGAAAATATAAGCTCTATACTCGGTCGAGATAATAAGCTAATACATATAGGTAAGAGCCACAGAAAATATAGACAATAAAAGTCATGAATGGCCTTTCATTTGCTTTGTGGTCTGTAGTGGCTCATGAGAGCTCTCCGTGTTTATAATTTATTTTTATTTACGGTAGCCGACAATCGAAATTCCACAGTTCAAGGTGAAAGGCGATCACATATTTCTCTTTGGTCACAGTCGCACTCCTGAATATTTGTACGAAATTACGACTCGTAAAAATTTGCGTGGCACTTCAGGAATTAGATTTAGAAAGTGAAAGTATTTGCAGTGAATCATCCAAAATTGGGCGCAATTTTTCAGCCAAAATTCAGGAATTTATTTACATGCAAGACGCTTTTCATTTCTACATCGCTCACTGCATGTATTCATGCCAATAAATTTATAATGTTTAATAATATGAGCAATAATTTTCCTTCAAATTATAAATACACATGTCAAATTACTCCAGAATCCTTCCAAGACTTATAAATAGCCTGTCTGTGAATATATTTTGCGAGAAATTCTAAAATGCAATCGTCTATAATTATTTTATGTGCTTGAGAAAATCATCATCAATTAACGTTCTTGCAAATATTTTAAAAGAACAACAAATGATTTGTACAACAACTTTAAATTTTTTAAACTCTTCTCTCTACAAATAATCTCGTCTGAACTGTATAAAATGAAATACGTAGAAAAATTGATATAATGAAGTCCATGTGATGTTAAAAATACCAGAGATAATTAAATATCATGCATTTCCATGAATTCAATGGAATTTCATTAAATTTTCGGAGCGCAAAAACAGAATGTTTGCGAAAATTCCCACATTTTTATGTCCATTTTAAATTAGTTCACAGGAACAAATTGACTACAAAACAATGGAAAAGACTGAATTCTTAGATTTTTTGCCCATGCTATCCAACGTGAGTTCATGAGGTGTGTAAATATTTGTGTGATGGACTGTATAGCGAAGCACCAGTAAAGATAAAAACAACTTTTTGATACAATATGAGAAACTAATTTTGAAATTTCAAAAATAACTATTCTTGAGGAACATTGAGGAGCAATTTCCGGATTTGTATGTTAACTTGTAACTGACTTTGCAGTTTAAATCAATTTATTATTAGCAACTTTGACAATTTCCGTGCAATCGAACATCCAGTATGATGCATTTGCCAATATAGATTTTCCACCATCGCCCACGAACTCATGTGGGACTCCTTATTCGATTGCGCAACAATTGCAAAACATCAATTGCGCCCTCATAATTAAATTCTGCATTATTTTAACATACATTATCGTCATGTCTCTGATTGCATGAGATGCTCTTCCACATGATTTTTCCTTTCTACCGCGTTCGAGGTGGGGGACTACAAAAATAAAATAATTAATTCTTAATGAAGAGTTGATTATCTCGCTGGTGACTAACGATGCATTGAAGCGGTCATTAGCATTGGGTATCTTGTACTGTGGGTACGTTGCAAAATCACTTTCCATTGTGCAGTACATAATTATATGTTGAGCTCATGAAAAGGGATTTGACCCAAACCTTTTATACCCTGGCGCACAATTTCAAAATCATTCTGTATTAACTCGCTTGCCAGATTCTGGGCACCGCAAAATCAGCAAATTGAAAGAAGAATTCCTCTCAGTTGAGAGAATTCTTTCGAATTCTTGCCCAGTTCCACTCTGCAGCGTCCCGACGTATTTATGAATGACGTCTTTCTCTGACGTTTCCCCACTATGATCTTGGTGCTGTATACATGCGAGATGAAGGCAATATGTTGTAAACTGATGTTCATTATCACGGTTCTTGTAGGAGGAGGTACAGATTTCACATTCAGAATTTCAAGGAATTTTTTTTGTCTTCTCAGAATGACTAAGAGCAACACAGTCAGTGGATGTTTGATAAATATTTTGACAATTATAGAAAATGATGCTATTTGCGATACAACAAAAAGACTCCTTGCCAAAATGTCACCCCCAAGCGTTGAAGCATCTTTATGGAAATTTCCATCTAATTCTAATGGCATCTCTTCTAAAGCTCCCCCAGTTCGTTATTTGGTTGCTGCACATCCTGTCCCTGTGTCTATTTGTACGAAGAGCGTACAAACAAATAAATTGGACAGAAATTTGCTACAAGTCTTGCCAAAAATTTTAAATTGAAAATTTTCTACTTTACAAAATGTGCGTTATTTATGTGCAATGGGAGGGAGAGAGATGGGTAATGAGAGGGAAAATGGGAAGAAAAAAACAACGACGGTGGTCTAAAATTAATCTCCGGAGACTACGAATCCCAATCACGTATGTTTAATTGTATGCCCGAGCACACACAGAGTTCTGATGGCAAAATGGGCAGAATGTCTTTCAAATTTGTTGTCATAAATTTGTTACTTTCACAAATGGTGCCCAATATTAAAGGATGGCAAGATTTGTGGATGTTTATAAATCTTTGGATAAAGATGAATAAAAATTCAAATTGCCAATTTTCCGGTCTTTAAAATGATATATTTCAATAAGAATGCATTTTAGGCAATTTATTTTAAATTTTGCATAAAAAATGAAGTTATTAAAGGTTAAGTAATATTACTATTTGTAATCCCGTAAAAAGGATGTTTTTCTAAGCAAATATACCAATTACCATACAATTTATACCAGTAGGTATTGTTCTTTTAGTTTTAGAGTTCGAAACTTTCCAAAAATAAATAAATTTTAAAATCGCTTGTTTTTTAAGTTTTTTTTTAAACTGAAATTATAAAGCGTAAATTGCTTTTATTTTCATTAAAATTAAACATAAAAAAGCATTTTTTTTACTCACAAAAATAACATTAATTTCCTTCATTGCTTGTTTAATGAGAAGTACAAGAATTACAAAATTTAAAAGCTTCTGAAATATTTTCGCGCTTTGGTCAATGAAATAAATTTGCGGGGTGAAGTGTAACCTCATTTCTTTCCCAAGCAAATAAAGCAATTAATTCATTGATATTTTTCTGGCACAGAGACTTTTCTCATGAGGGAATGTCTTCTTTTGCGATGTGGTGTGAAAGAGAAAATGATAACATCCATGAAGATGATAGGAGTAAAATTCCAAGCCATGACATTTCCCACATTTCCTTTGCAAGTCACCACCAAAAATTTTCCCACGTTAACCTTGTCGATGGTCTTGGTATCTTTCGGGAAATCAACAAGTTTTTTTTTCCTTCTCCAACTCAGACAGTGTCTGTGTGTCGGCGTGGTAAGTAATTTGCTTTATAGCGAACGTTTGGATATGAATTAATAAGTATAAATCATTCCGCACTTTCGACATCATTTTGCGTTTCCTCAAAATTATCATTGGGTGCGACTCTGGCATGACCGAGTGGCAAGGAGGAAGACTAATCCAATTTTAGATACATTTTGTAATATTCTGGGGGGATTTAGGAGCGAGTGGCCTGTTAGTGCCAGATGCAGTGTCTCTGGGAAATTGAGCATTGTGTGCATCAACAATGAAGATCTGCTGCTCTGTTCAGAGACAGAATTCACAGATTCTTCTCGTTCGGAAGACGTTGGGAGTGATGATGTCTAAAATTAATCTGAGTTTTGACCCAGCACTTCACAAATCCGTTAAAATTTTCAATCTTGCAAAATACTCTTGTGTATGTTTATATGTGTTTTTCCGACATTATTGAGACGTGGTAGAGGAAGAAGAAAAAAATCTTTGAAGAAGAGGAAAATCACACTAAACAATCCACACAATTCGATAGGCTTCGAGTCAACGGAGTTGAGGATGCCGCATGATGTGTTACATAAATCTCACAATAGTGATAAAAATATAGGGAAAAAAGAGAAGAGATTGCAGAGAAAAGTGTCACGCGGGGGCGTATCTTGTTTCCACGGGGGAGCATAATATCTGAGGGGGCCAATTGAGTGGACATAATCGCTGTCGGATATTTTCACAGAAAATCTCCAGGCGGTCTGATGGTCAGGACACACGGAAACTATAAGTCCTATTTGAGTTATGGAGAAGAGGGAATACTCACTTCCTGTATCTTGAAGCTCTTGCGCACCACCTTTCGGTGCACCTCCGTCTCATATGTTTCCTCCATGGTTTCTGCCATCACTCTCTTTCTGGACTTTCCCTGTCTGCACACACTGATTTTAATCCAATTGCTGAAGTTGAGAGTTGTGCTAAGGTGACAAGATATCGAATATATGTATCACTGCCTGTAAATTCTCACTCAAACTCAGTCCTCAGTATTCTCGGTATATTCTCTCAATATATATAATTTTCGAAAATTCCCAATAAGCTCACGCACAATTCACAAGCAAGTCCACTGTCGCGGAAAATCGTGAAAAAAATCACTGTAATTCACCGGAAATATTCACAATTGCCATCAATTGAACTGAGCCCTAAGTGAATTGGGCACAAGTGAAAGAAGACTCTTCAGTTGTGCAACGAATACACAATAGCTCCTTCGCTGGTGTTCTCGCAAAAAAGATTCAGACGTTCTGTGGACCACTGATGAGAGTCTTAACCTAACTAACAAAGTGCGATCGATGGTGGACAGGCGAAGTCGTCTCTCCGCGCCGGCATCGTGTGCTTGGCCCGCGATTTGCAGAGCCGCCACTAAGCGCCATTTATTAAAGCTAATTTTACATTTTTCAACCGAACCAACTGAAAATCTGTTGCCATTGACTTGCCGACCATTCGCGCATACACACTTGGGCTGATGTATGAGGAAAATTCATGGAAAATGCCCAAAATGGGAGAAGATGATAACAAATACTTGGGCGCAGGAAGGATTCGTCACAAGACTATGCGCCCATGATTCAAAGTGCGATTACCCACAAAGGCATTAAGCAAGGCTACAGATTAACCTTTGTTGGCTAAAATTGTCGCTTTGGCAATTTTTTCCTGGTGCGACTCGCGAAATTACGCCTCTGAAAATTTCGCTAATGGGATTTGCAATTCACGACGAAGTTTGATTTTTCGCGCGGAGAGAGCAACAATTAGAGACGCAACTACAACTTTTCGTTTGTTGACTTGTATCCTGTGGTATTTTTTCTAATGCTCAATATACAGAGGAAACTTACCATAACAAATTAATATACCTATATATAATTTTCTTTTTTCTTTCATGAGGAAAAGGAATAGTTTAGCATGATAAGTTTCAGAGGATAAACATTCGATTCGCATTATTTTTCAACTTAATTACTTTTGGGTAACAATTAAATCTTAGATGACAATAAGCAAAGCATTTTATGAAACACTGCATTTTTTCAAAACTCTTTTATGAAATATTTAACATAAAATAAAAAATACTGAAGGAATTAATCTATTAATACTTTATTATTGAAGGGATTGAAGGGATTAAAATTGAAAGTTTTCCCAGAACAAAGGATGCTGTCACCATTTACATTATCTATAAATGGTCAATGTGACAATTTGCCCGATTTTCCCCTATGTGTTATCCATTTTTAAAAGATTTATTAGATTTGCCAATTCCTTTTGTTTTCTTTTGATCTGAGATTATCAAAAAATATTGGTCCCCTATACACCTATTTTATCTGCGGCCGTACAGAATGAAAACCAAAAGATTTATGTAATAAAAAATTCAAGAATCTTCTGTATATATAAAGCCATTTACCTCTTTTAATTTATCCGTTGAACTGCTTGAATAATAACTTTCAAAAATGGTATTTATTTTAAAAATAAGCAAACGTTATGATGCTTGTGTTGTTTCAATTTTCTCGCCTGGCATATTTGCTTATGGCCATTTGGGCAAGCAGAGGCGATAAATAGGGGATAATTTGCTCCCTCGTGCATGGGTGATTCAATTTATTTTCATCGATGGAAAGTGATGGTAAATATTTGTGAAAACTAATCTATGGCACTTGAGGGTTTGCTTTAGCAGTTGGACGGTGATGGAGTGCGTTTGAAAAATCAAGTGAAAATCACTCTAGACACTATCACATACTCTCAGGAGTTTAGTCTCTATATGGAATTTACTTCGCCGCATTTTTATGCAATTTCCACGAACTTTCTCGTGATGCTTAAAAGCTCCCGTCATGATCTCCATTTTTTGTACTCTTTTTCGTTTTTCGCTGAACTTTCAATTTAATTAACAAATGGACGCACAGATTCTATGTGCAGGGCCACATATATGTTGAAATATGTGCTACTGATGGAGCATGTAAATGTTACCTACACATGTAGTGGCTACTTGTGAGGCGGCAAAAGTGGGGAAGCGCGAAAAGCTGGGGCGGCAAAAGCTCTGTCCCGCGCATGGTTAATAAGTATGCTAGCAGCATACATGGCGAATACAATGTAACAAATATTTCTACACAAATCACAGTCAAAGAAAGCTCAAAGGGGCTAGTCTTTGCCACGAAAAAAGGCCATTGAAACAATAATTTTACAAATAATACTGACATGTTTAAAATGCAGCTAGAATCTAATCTAGGTTATATGGTCATTATGATATGAACAAAAGAAATAGTTATAGGTCACAGTAATATATAAATTTTCATATTTCTAATAGGTTTCAATATTGATTGAATTAATAAATATTTCAAATCAATTTTTAATAAAAATTCGAATATTTTATACCCGAATAGTATGTTAATGCTTCTTTGAGCTAGATTTAGCCATCTGGATATCATATTTAAGAATGAAGGATCTTAATCAGAGATTTAGCTCAAAGATTAGGGCTCAACAATAAAGATTTTTACAAAATAATGTAAGATTTTAATGAGAGAAACCTTATCTTTTGAACTGATTGCCCTGTTGAGTCTTTGCCTCTGCCGTGACTGGAGGAGAGGTCGGGAACTTTGCAGATTGTGGAGGGAAACGCTACCCACAGACACAATGATGACGAGAGAGGGGCAAAGCCAGCCAAGCAGTAAGTATCTCCTCAGTCACTTTCCATCGACTGTCCAGTGCGAGTGCGAGTGTTTGGACTGGCGGATTGGCTGTGTTGGTGAAGTGAAATTCAAATAGCATCGGAGATTGAGATTCTCGAGTGATTTTTGCAGCAGTTTCACCCACAAGTGTCTCTGACAGGGCAAAGAGTGGGCAATTTGTTAGTTGGAACGAGTAAAAAGAGTGCTATTTGAGTGCTTCGCAACAATTGGCGATCATTGATACTGTCACTAGCAATTATGAGTGCTGTCGATGAAATAATTGCATTCAAGAAGAATCCAGACGAGGATTTCTACGCTCTGCTCAATTGTGATGAAAACTCAACTGTAAGTCTCACCCCTCCTAACATTCAAAATTCTAATCGCGTCTTAGATGAATTTATTTATACTCGTTGTCACATTCTCAATTATCTCTTGGGACTTGGAGAGTAAAAGGGGCAAAATGTAAACACTTTTAATCAATGAATTATTTTACCCTGACTCATGTGACCTTCTTTTTTTGCCACGAGCATCTGTATTTGCTGAGAGACTTGAATTGAAAATTGAAATCTATTTTCATTTTCCATATAGACTCTCAATTAAAATCTCTGCTTTAGAACAACTGGCTTGCAACTCTGACTCGTGGGGAATTTACTAACATTGTTGGGAAAAAACAAGCAAATGGGAAGGGGTAAAAGTGACGGTGTCTTTAGGTAATTGCAAGGCTATATAAACGCCTGAGTTGTTTCTATACTGACCGCCGAAAGTTTTGCCTGCACAAATAAACAAGTTTGACAAAAATTAACCGGTTTTCGGTGATATCTTAATGAATGGGAGCTGCCAAAGAGCTATTACATTATCTTCTTATCCTCAGAAAGTTCTGATATTAAATGACCTATATTCACTACATTTGCATTATGTAGATTCTGTTTGATGTTATAAGCTTTCATAATAAATCATAATATTTGTTATTAAACTTTAGATTAATGAATCTATGTAGTATCACATTTTTAGTGCTCGTGAAGAAAAGTGAACCTTTCCATTTGTCGATACGCTCATCAACTGTTTTGTATACGCAAAGCCTTTCATTCGAGCGCACAATATAAGTTTCCATTCTGCTGAAAGGAGAAATTGGATGGATTCTGGGAATTCCCACAAGACAAAATTTGCAAAATCCCCCTCGTAAAAGCGAACACCGACAGATATACTATACCTATTCAATTGCAAAAGTCAACAAACATAGACATATTCATTATGGATTTTCATATTGTATGTTGAAATTTGTTACATTTTCCCAATTCTCGACTTTCATCGATGCTTACTACCTTTTATTCTGATGAAGGTGCCTTTTTCGGAAGACACCCCCGTGGGATATATGTATATCATCATATACCAATTATCTCTGCAATTACTAGCTCACCGGGGATTTCTTGCTTTCAACCACAAATTGGTGTGAATTGCAAATCTATCAGGAGATTTCTTGATGTATCATCAAATCTGAATCTGATATGAATGAGCCTAAAATCACGTAATATGTGTAGCTATTAATATATGGATAATCCTTGTCGTATACCTATAAATTATTCATACTAATTAATTAATTATTTGTAAAGTTCATTCAGTAAAAAAATTCCTGTACATTGAATAAATTCTAAAAGTAGTGGAAGATATAAAAGATCTTGAAAAGGTTTATTAAAATAAAACTATTTCAAGACACAAGACAATTGAACTTACCAATTAATTCAATCGTTTTAAAAGTGCAAAATCTCCCCCATTTATTCACGGTTAATAAAGGTAGACCTTCTTTAAACGACATACAATGATATATTATGAATATATTATGAAAATATAAATTTTCACTTATTAGACACAATTATTTTCATCCTAAAATATCCAAAGTTATAGCTAATTTGATTCAGGGTAAATCAGATAAATCATGAATTACTTGTGGTGTCTTCAAAGTATATACAACTGATATTAGAGGCAATGTGTGTAAATTTGTGTTTCTCTTCTTTTTCCAACACATGTTACATTTTAAAGCACTTTTTAATGACATAACTTTGATGTGGCTGAGAGAAAATTCTTAAGTAAGCAAAAATTTGAGAGACTGTAGAGTGGTCAGAGGTTTTAGAGGGTTTATTTTGTGTACCATAAAAAGGGTACCTATAAAATCATTTTCCTGCAATATTCCGTGATAGTATTACCCCGAATATTTTATAAGAGAAAATGTTATATTTAGTGAGATGGGTTAGATTTTGAGACGTCTAGAAATGACAACTGACGAATTTTAGGAAGGTTTTTGCATATAAATCAAAATCGAAAAATATGGAGCAATTTACACGCATTGATATGAATACTCGAAGGAAAAGTGTCGAGATGCTGACAGGCATTGACAATCATGTTTAATGTTTGCAAAAAGCGGCCTTTAGCCCTAAAATTTCGGTAAATGTACAAAACATTGTGATAATTTTATCGGGGTTTTAGGGTGGGATTTACTACCATGTCGTTTGCACGTTTCAGGAACCGATTAGAGTTTCGACAAATTAAATTTTATATTACCTATTTAATAAACCAAAATCAGTCCAACGATAATATTTAGCAGACAAGAGAACACTTTGTTAAATAAGTCATTGACTATAATGTATCTTCTAAATGAATAGTTATAGTTATATTTTTTTTATTAAATTTATAAATCTTCTTATGAATGTATATAAATTGTAACTGTATCAGGAGCGAACAACAAAAACAAAAGAGTCAGAATGATAAAGTGGAACTTCGAAGTTGATGAAGTTTCTCCCTTTCTTCAGAGTCTGGGAAATCCCTTATCGAGGTGAATTTTAAATTTCGCCGAAATGTTAAAATTCCCACCTTTTTGCAACTCAGGTGGGTTGATTGGAGACTTGTGAAAGCATAATAAATTCAGGGGATGAAACGTAAAAAGGCAATTTTCTGTATTAAGTGGTTTTGTTCAGCCACACCTTAAATCATCACATTTGCTATGCTGAGGCTTTTCTGGAGAATGTGGTGGAAAATTGTTCGAAATGAAAGAATTTACCGCAGGATAAATTTTAAATTTTCTCTTCATCACAGTTTCCGAATTACACTGAATAGAATGATCGAATGTCATGAGAAATAATATGCTTTTCAATAGGATGTGATAAATAAATATATGTAGGTACTTGCTTGCATGATTATATTGGACATTATAATGGAGGGTAGGTAATATATAGTTGCATAAAGTATATAGCAACCACACGTTTTATTGATATGTTTGTGCAATAATCATTCTTTTCAATAAGTTGAATTGAATGGTTTGGCGCACTGATGGCAAACATTGTCACTCCACATTTATGCCAATTTGTTGGGGATCTGCTGAAAATGTCATTTGTCTGTATTATTTGTGGATACTTCTCTATATACGCATCACAATATATACTTTAAATGCAAAACACATAATTTATGACTGAACAGTGAGCACAAGCACCTAATTAGCTTTTAGTTCTTCCCACACATTATTTTCTTTTGCACAGATATAATATGCGACACATTCAAGAAAACTAATATAGATAAACGGAGAAAATGAAAAATAAACAAAGAGAAAATCCTCAATTTACGGGAACATGAATGAGAAAGAAGACTTTATTTTAAAAATAAATATGTACTGGCGAAACAATTGGAATTACCTCATCATAAACATAACATTTATTCGAGGAAAAAATCAAGCAAATATTGACTCGTGATGTTTTTGATACCGGCCAGGAATTCAATGTTTTAATGTTCTTTTTACAAAATGTGAGCAGCATCTCAATCGATTACGTATTTATTTTATAGAATTTACTAAAAAAATTGTTTATTTTCATAAACTTGTGTTAAATTTCGCACATCGATAAATTTTTATTAAATTTATTTTTCAATATAAACACAATTCTTAATTGGATATTAATTTTGTTTTACAATTGTGATTGAAATTCCCCATTATATATCGATTTTCTGTTTGAGTTCGATACCAATTAATTGACTTAATTTTTCCAAATATTATGTGCATGATTGATGTGAGAGTGAAAAGCTGTGGAAGGAGTTGAAAGGTCACCTCACAGCTACATAGCAAATTATGACATTTCCCGAAATAATTTCCAGTACGCACTACAGTGAAACTTTGTGGTGGATTAATTTGAAAGTGCTATTTTCCATGAAGTGGTAAATAATATAAAAAGCTAGAAATTTTTGCAAAATATTTAATTTATGGATTTGGTGAAGGGAGAATGTTATTGATCTATTTTAAATTTAATACCAAGCCAAAAGAAATAGATTTTCTTTTTCTATTTTTTTTTTAAATTCAAAAACCTGAAGTATTTTATTGCGCATTTATTCTTTTTACGCACAATTCTCAGGAAAACTTTCCTCATATATAACAATTTTTTGAAGAATTCATTGGAGACGTCATTTCATGAAGAAGTTTAACATTCTCCATTACGTGTCAACAGGTTGAATTAATCAAAACTTTTGGAAGTTATATTGGAGGATTTCCAAGACCTTGATGGTTGACTATTTTTCAATATATTCACCACAGTAGTATATATACATATATTTTCCCTCTTAACACGTTCTTGCTCCCATATATCTGAAATTAAGATAAATCTACTGTCACTTGATGAATGAATTTCAATTCCAAGATGATAATGAGAATTCTTAATTGGCAATTATTGCACTGTGTTGTGCGGAAAAGGATTGGGTAAAACATGTAATATTTCATTTGATTGAAGAAATAGAAGATGAATAATTAAATAGTCCTCTACAGCATCTCTCACTGGGGTGCTCAGCTCATTGTAAAGATTTGTATATATGTTGGATAAGTAGGATATATTGCTCCAGTTGCACATTTTCTCTTTGATATTATCGCCCAACAGAAGGGTGAAATAATATTTTGAGGCAAAGTAGGTCAACTACAATCCTCATGCATTCAGCCACACTTACTCCCACGTCCAAAAGCTCCATTTGGAGAAGTGCAATACTGAGCTTATTTACTCTCCTCCGCACTATGGCTCCACCATCTAAATATTTATGGAGGTTTCGCACAGCAAAGTGCGGAGAACGATATTTCCAGGGAAGATGCATACAGGCAGAGTTTCCTGCATATGCCATATAGCAGCGCCCCATTGTGATTTTATAGAACCCAACGGTTCAGGTGCATGGAAATAATCTCATTTGGAAGAAGCATCACTATTATATCAAAACTAATTAAAGGTTTTATTCGGAACACTTCTCTGTGTGGGTAAAACACGGCGCAATTTCTTTTGAAAGTTTTAAAATCCTCATATAGAATATAGTTGAAAGAGAAAGAGTGAAAAGGTTTCAGATATAACAATCAATAGACAAACAATCACTACGAGCCTTTGTAAGGTGCTTCGGGTATACAAAATATTTCTCAAAAAACTCCTCAGGCACAAAGGAGAAAGAAATGTGAAAAGGATGTGACCGAATAGAAAACGATCGACAAAATGAAGGCGATGCAATTGATAAAGGATATGAATGAAACTTATTTAGAAACGTTACTTACACACATACGGGTCAGGTCACATGCTCAAAGATTAAATAAATTTTATGGAAATATATGTATGACAAACACGTTTGAAGAGCGGAGGACGAAATGATTGAGAAAAGTATCAGTTAACCCACTTTCAGGGATGAAAGTTTCATCTACCTGGCGCCTCCATCTCACAAAATAACCCGGCGTCTCCATTTGGGTCACCCGGCGTCTCCATTGTTGTACGCTTTATTCTTATTAACAGTTTTAGTAGGAAATCTTTATAAACCAAGGGCCTTTTATGGTACAACGTTCTTTCCTAAGTCTTCTTTCTGATATAGTATTCCCAATGAATCCACATCTGTTCAGGCAATCAACCCGAATATCATCTGAATATTAAATAGACTTTTATATACATATAACTGCCCTGCACAATAAGAAATGCTCGTAAAGTATCAGGAGCCCTAAAACACTGTGTTCTGAATTATTTTACAAGCAAAAAAGTGGGGTATACTTTATTGGGTGAGAATACAATTTAATACTCTTAAAGCTGTTTTCTCTTCTCGCTTCTGCTCAACTAATGAAATATTCTGAAAATTCTGGAAGGATATATAAAAGCTCTCAACTCAGGTTCAGTGGCGAAACTTTTTCCTCGCCTATGGTCTTGTGACTCCCATTATAAATTTCAACTTTATGTCATCCCTTGGTGTCTTTTTTCATCCAGTCATATATCAATGCTATGTTTGAAGGTTTGTGAAATATTTCGCGCTCGAACACCCACCACGAAAAGTGTATCTTTCTCTATCAAACGAGGGATTAAGCTACAATGTAAATCAATAACTTCACCAGACCGTGTTTAAAGCTTTCATTGACTTTGAGGAGCGACGAAGAAGATACTCACTTTTTCGTCAGGTAGATATATGTATGGGATAAAAAACAAGGAACTGTTTAGAAAGCGACGAATCTCGAAGGATCAATAGGGGGAAAATGGTTTAGTGATATAACGCGTATAATGGAATAAACCGCTGAAGAAGTAGTAAATTGGTAAGTCGATTTGTGACGAGTGGGAAAGTCAAAGAAATTTAATGAATGGTAAGACTTTGTAATATAAATCATGTATATAGGAAGTTTGGGCCGTTTAATCGATTTTCTTACTCATCTACTTGCCCTTTATTATGTATACGAAGAGCCACTCGAAGAGTTGGATCGAGGACTTTGAAGCACTGGAAGAGATTTGTATCGCCCTCAGAAACACTACAAAGTATTTTATCAGTCCCAAAAGATAGAAGATTGCGTGCCTATATCTCCATACAAACAACCATCGTGACATAATTACAAGGTCACATCTGAGGATGGAGAGCCTCTTCCGCTTCCATTGAAAAGATTCTCCTCTAACTTCTTATATATGTATTGCCATCAAGCTGTTGGAATACAATTTTGGAGTCTTGTCATCAACGCGAGAATAATTGGATAAGATTCAACGACCATCAAATTGCAAAATTGTCACTTCTCCATCTCATCATATTGAAAGAGTAATCTTCTCAATTATATCTCTTACACTCTTTCTCCACTCTGTGGTTTTACAGGTAGAGCAGATTCAGGCGGAGTACAAAGTTCTCGCCCTCCAATACCATCCAGACAAGAATAGTGGTGACAAGGATGCTGAAGCGAAATTTCAGCAATTGAAGGTAAATATTTGTTTATTAACTATTCAACACCTTCTTCAATATTGTGGAAATAATTGAAAGCTGGGGGAAACAATAATAGATAACAGTGATGGAATTATATATGTATGTTATAGAAAGCTTAAAGAGATTGAAATTTTACCTAATATTTTTTGATAAAATAGTAATTTATTACAGTATAAATTTCATTCCACATTGTCTGAATTTGTTACATTTAATGTAAACTGTTGACAAAAACACTTAATGATATTTCTCACCCCCGCAATTTCTCACAACTCTCGGTTTATTGTGGCTTCCTTTAATGGTATATAAATTTTGAAAAGCTTCCCAAAGCTCATTTCCAAACTATCTCTAATTAATTATGGGATGTAGCAACATTTGATCATAGTTTCCATTATTATAACACACAGAACTTCACAAAGTTGCAGCAAAAACTTTCTGCTGCATTGTTTTGAAGCCCTTTTTGGGATGTAAGATAAGACATTCATGCATAAATAAGGGTCGATCCATTTGTGGGATTGACTTCAATGAGGAAGAAAGTATTAATTTATCGTTTTAGCTAAATACCTGCCCATCAACATGATTAATTATTTACTAAAGGGTTTTAATTTATTCTCTCCTCAACAATATTCATCCCTTTTTGCCATCATTCACAGAAGAGAAAATTATTACACCCAAGTCCTGGGGGTGGATGTGTCTCGTTCATGAAATAATTTTATTGCAAAGTCTACCCCAGTAGAACCACACACATTATATAAGAATCACTTCCAATCATATTTTCAGGATAATTTGGTACACCTCGGGGGCTGTTTCATATCCTTTGCTGGTGCGTTCTTTTATGGGAAAAAGTCCCAATACGTGGAAAAGTCGTTCACATTTATCGTCTGTAATTCTCTCTTTATTGTCACGCTTCAGGAGAAACAGAAGGAGAAGACAGAGAGAGAGAAAAAAGAGTTGGAAATTGGATAAATATAAAATAATTGAATTTCTTCTCATTTCCTCCCCATCATTTTGTGAATTATTAATCTGTCCCGCCCGCTTTGGCGAAAAGAAGGGCTTTTTTGCGTGCTATATGACACAGTGCTATTTTATTCTTCCATTCATTTGTTATGTAATATCAAATAATTAACATTAATTGCTGGCTTTCTCACCCTCCTCACTCGGGAAACCGACAAAATTGGGGACATTACATGACACGTGGTAGATCGGTGAGGCCAAATCTGTCGAACTTCTTTAGCACTCATGCAGAGTAAATACAATTTTTGTTGATATTCTCAATTTTCTGCCTCTTCTTTTGATTTCACCCTCCATGATTTTTTCCTGCCCGTGTCTGACGGGCGACGGATGGGGAAAAATAAATATCTCTGTGGATTTTTACTGATAAAGCCAAAGACAGTGAGGAGGAAAAGCACCATTCTCTCCGACAGCAGCCACCTTCAAAATTGATGTGGCATCTTTTATTTGTGTGATTCTCTATGGAATGAAGTTCACAGAGAATATTTATCTCGGTGAAATTTGAAAGACTTTGCGCGAATGTGAGAGATAATTTTTCTGAGCATTTGCTCATCATAAATATCATATCTAGGCATTCGCGATGAAAGTTGAGGGCGCATGAAAAGGAGTGAAAAAGTGCTTCCGTTTTTCGTGTGGATGACGGAAGACCTTTGCCACTCTGCCTCCTCTCAAATCCTATCATTGCTCTCTATCCTCAAGACCTGGATGTGTTCTATAGAAACTTGTACACCTTCGAGATTGCTATTTAAAGCGTGTGCTCCCACTCGAGTGCTATATCTAATTTATGAGGAATAGAATTATCACCATCTGATCGATACGATTTTAATGTAATGCTTTTACCTTAAGTATTTTCCACATCCGAAGACGTACAAGATGTATAATTATATATCGAGTTTTAGCGTGAAAAGTATTTAAGTAATTTAAATGGTCTTAACTTATGATGCGTTAGCCTATTTATAAATTTAAGAAACATATTACACATTTTCCGTTTTCATATAAACACATAAAGAAAAATTCCTTCCTCCTTTGACCAACCAAGTTTCAATTAAATGTTCAAATGTCCAGTTCAAATGTGTATGAGAAAACTCTTCAAAGTTTCATCAATTAATGACGTCTTGAACTTCTTATGAAACTCATAAACCTTTGACACTATTTGCAATCTCAACTTTAATGCGCTCTTCTCAAGATATTGCTTATGACTCTCTGTATGTAAAGTTGCTGACAAAGGATCTGCAACTTTCAAGGTTTAATTCATTATCTTTTTCACCTTCATTGGTCTCTTGAGAGCTTTTAGTGTCACAGAAAGCTCCTTCAAGCCATTCAACTTAATCTCCTCCACGTGTTCTCCGACTTTACATACAAAGCTGTAACATCATTCGCTTGCAAACCTTGCCCGAAGCTCTCATTGGATTGTCACAAAATTATCTGCTGTGATAAAATGTACAAAATTCATGATGCTCGACATTGACATATTGCAGGAGGCGAAGGAGATTCTGTGCGATCCTGAAAAACGTGCCAATTATGATAAGTGGCGCCGCAGTGGAATCTCAATCAGCTACAAGAATTGGGTTGGGATGAAGGAGCACGTCCACCAGGTGAGTATTTTACAGCTATAAAAAAATGTGGGTGGGAATGGAATTTCACCTTGATTTGTCATCAACAGTCTATGCACTGGTCCACGCCCAAGACAAAGGATCGCATGCTGCCCGATGGAGCGTCAGCCTCCAGTGGATTGTCTGCCGGTGTCCCAAATCCAGCTCATCGACGCGCATCTGAGGGTGGGGCGGCCCTTTATTATGGCAGCCGCAAGCAGGAATGGGGCACCGAGAACCCCAGCGAGGTGGTCAATAAATTCAGAAATTATGAAATTTAATTTAATCAATATGCAAATTCATTACTTTTACCCCATTTTCGCTCAAAAGGAATCCATCAATTTTTTTTGTTATAATTAGTCTGTTTTTTTGTGCCTTTCTTTCTGAGGCATTTAGCGCCCTGATTCAATAAATTTATTTATAGTGGCAATGCAAAAAAAGCCCGCCATATGAGCGAAGCAGACGAGTGGAAATCCTGTTCGATAATTTCTCACCCTCTATTGCCCTCGTTTCTGCGCCCATTTGATGTTACATTTCCCAATGGATGAATGGGAATATCCCCACCTTTGTAGTTCAATCCTCTTCCATCCTATATGAACACCCCAGTGCATGCAAATGTTCATACACGATGGGACTAATATTGAAAATACAAAAGGAATGGGAGTTGATTTTCGAAGAATTTTTTTCTCTCTCATCGTGAGAGGTGGAATATACAAGACGGACAATTATGCTTCAATTTTCGCTTCTCCAACTGAAGGAGTGTGTGTGTTGTAAAATGAAGAACTTATGAACATCATGGAAGGTGAAAGAGCCTTCCAACGAAGGATATATAAATAAAAGTTATATCTGAGAAGAGATATAGATAACATAAAATCGAGTATTATGTATGCAAATATGAGTAAAAAAATAAGATCCAAGAGATGACGTCAATCAAAGTCTATATATCTATTGAATATGAAACATATTTTATGCTAAATGTTTAAAGACATATTACATTATATCTATCATACTTGTTGTATGCTCTGAACCAATTTTTGAAAAATTAACATATTTTTATGTAATGTGAGAAGAGATAAACGATAGTAGACATTTATAGGACATGAATTAGATTGTAGTCATAGAAGATATTTTAATATAAATGTATAAGAGTCTATTTGAGAATATATATTTCCCACTTGAAACCAGTAGTCTTAAAGGAATACATAACTTGTAGAAGAACATATATTTATTGAAAAGAATGAGGACGTGAAGAAAAGGAATATTTACTGCATTGTGAGACACAAGAATGGAGTCATATAGTCAGAGAGGTATCATAGTAAAATTATCTTTATGTTGTTGTTGCTGTTATCACCCATAAAATCTATTCATATGAGTGTTTTTTTCCGTAAAATGTATCACAAACAGAAATATGAATGTTATATTAGACGAGTGGAGACCCGTAGAATTGAAAGTGTTATGTCTCCATTCGGTTCCCTATTTGCAGTATTGCAGTAAAATAAGGCATTATTTCGTGAGAGAAAAAATATAAAAATAAACAGAGAAAATCCTTTATTACATGTTTAGAAAGAATACTGACATATTCATAGCATTGATGAAGAATCATCTCAATTAATCTTTTGTGTCGGAGATAATAATACTCATGTTGCTGTTATCCAGGAAACAAGAATCTTGTACGTGAACATTATACGTGACAATCCAAACAATGATTATAATCAAAATATGAAAACACAATTTTATCAGTATTATGAAATATATTTTTGGTGGCTCAATTAACCTCCAACTGGCCCACTGGAAGAGTCCACAGGGTATAATGTCCTTTTCCTCGTTAATGTGAAAGAGCGATGAGCTTATCTTTACTTAGAACCCTAAGGAATTTATTATCTTTTATAGATATTTTATCACGCATCCCTCATACCAAATTTCTCCCAAAGTCCTTTATTTTTCAACCAAACCAAATGTCAAAATCACTGTTGGCAAACACCAATCACAAAATTGCGTATCCTATACAGTAAAAAGGACGGAAAATTGATTAAAGAAAATAGACCCTTATTGACAAAACAAGCATTTTACATGCAATCTTCGTACAAGAACCCAATGGAATTTATTGTATCACTGTACCTCAAAGTAATATACCATTTAATGTGATAATATGGATGTATTTAATGTTACAGAAGAAAAATAAATAAAAAAAATATTTTAAATCACGTCGAGAATTTATGGTCGACTATAAATCTCTTCTGAGCGAGGAAAACCCTTTTTCCCACCTACACACTTCTCGTTTGCCACAAAGCGTGTCATTCGATTTATTTACCGTAAAATAACCGCGAACGAGATCTTATTACATTTTCTATTTCATATTAGGTTAATTTAATTTGGTAGAAAATTGCCAATTTTATGGAATTGCTATTTAAATTTCTTTTTATTATTTTATTTTTAATGAAAACTCGAAAAATTACGTCTTGAGATGTGCTTAAAAGTATTATGGAAGTTAACTTTAAACTCCATTAGGGCTATACAAAAAGGGATAAAAACTTTGTCTTACTACCCCTAAGAAACTTTAAAAATAGTCCTTGAAGAGCAAATACCCCATTCCAAACAATTTAATGTAAAACGAAATGAGTTGAATATTTAAAGCATCATACAAGAAAGTTTTCAAAGTTGCACATTGATACCATTTTCAATCGATACTCTGGAAAAGTTGATTGATTGAAAAGAGGTAATGGGAAAATGTTGCTTCAAAAGACGTCTCATTTATACGGCCATAGAGAATGTTTGCAAGCAACTGGAAAAGAAAGCTTTTAAGCTCACTTGACGGTGAATTGATATTACTCCATTCTGTTTTTACGTGTAATTTAATATCAATCCTCGAAATATCTGTGAATGAAAGGAATTTCAAGGCTTGCGGGATTGCGGGGTCAGCATAAAACCACCAAAAGTTGAGCAAATTTGTTTTATTACAAAAGAAAACACATTTTTGTACTTTTACACTCTTGTTCGAGAAGTTTTTTTTTCTTGTGAAATTGCCCGATATTTTTTTTACTCAATATTGCAAAAAGTTTAACTCAATTTGGACACTTAAATCGAGCTGAAGAATGCCACAGTTGGAACAGATTTGATAAGATAGAAATCATATGACTAAACTTTTTGGTAAAATTGATTTAGCGAGTCACTGTCATTCTCTCCTATTATTAGCTTTCGCATCGCTTTTTTTCGCACATTATGCGAGAGGATATTTACACTTCATCCTAAAACCAGTCAAAAATAGCACTGGCGTCGTGGGTGTTGGCCCGTCTAATACATCGGTGGATGATCTGGTCGGAGTTTGCAGGGTCTGAGGAACTCCTGTCCGCTCTCGTGGAGCCATTTGTTACTCACTGTGTGTTTGACGAGAGAAAGAGAGGAAACAGTTACATTATGCTAATATGAATTCATAAGTGGGTTGATAATTCCAGCAAGAAAAAGGTTTTATCGAAAAAAGGAAAGAGCTTCTTATTGGAAAAAGAAAAAGAAAACAGTTTGGAATCTATAGGGTAGATGGAAAAGTTCAGGATAAGGACAATAAGAGATTTCCTGGCTTGAATATTTATGCTATCCTTAGGGGACACTCACCCCACTTGGTACCAGCCAGAACGGGACATGCGGCATGACGGGTCTCATAGTCTCCTTCGCCGGAAGCAAAGAGGTTGTACCAAAAGGCGGCTGTGCCCTTCTTGGGCCACAGAGCCGTACGGATCGACGGGAAGACTGTTGCTCCTCCCTGGGATACATCGCTCATATAGAATAATACTGTTGCAATGCGATTGCCCGTGCCCAGACTCTTGAAAGCGTTCGTCTCCTCTTTCTGCAAGTCAAAGATAATTCATGAAATCATTCCAGGTTTATGTAAGTATTGCATCATTTATGCAGAACCTACCCGTGCAAAGTCAAAGTGAGGCTCATAGTGACCCCCGATACCATAGTTGACCACTTGCAACTCCTCAGCCGTTTCCACAGTGAGTCCACTCATGTCAGCCACTCTCTGTCCGATTCGCCTCACATATTCGTGTTCCTCATCTTTGAGCCACGCTGATTTGCTAATCCGATAGTGAGCCACCTCGAGTTCGCCGGTCTTGTGATTTTGAACTGTTGCTCTGCGAAACTGAAAGTACATAATACAACATATTTTTCTCAATTGGGAAATATACTTTACGAAATTTCGTAATTCCCTTCAAAATATGCTTAATATTTATGATTCCTCAGAAAAATAGCAAACACCATCAATGCTTTATTTATATCAAACAGAGAGAAAGACAGAGGAACTCTTCGTTTCCCTGAAGCATCCAAAAGACAATCATAAAATATGCACGACAGTTTGGAACCACACGGAGCTTGTGAGCATAACTTTAACCCATTGAGACTCACCCAGGTTAAGTGAAATTATTCTTTGTATTAAAACTAAAATAAGACCTTGTAGATTTACGATTCTTTTTAAATTGTTACTTAAATTTTCTCTGGAAAATTAATTTACTTTTTTTCTTTTGGCAAATTCTTATCAGAAGTTAATAATGTATTTTTTACGACTATAAAGCAATTATGAACAATATCAAATTGTAAGAAGTCAGAAAATGCCAATAATATGTTTTTAATTAGCTTAATTTTTGAACTTTAAATATAATTTTCCATATAAAGCCGAATCTCGAGGGTTAAATGTTATTTTTTTTTGGTAAGAATAAGGACATCTGAAAACTAAGTAGGGAACATATTGTAATTTATACAATTTCAAGTTATAATATTGAGATGAGAATAGCTGAAGCAATTCCTTTTGAAAAATTATAGAAAAATTTGCAAGTATTATGACAGTTTTAACATTTCTGGTCTGAACTTGAGACTTTAAGAGAGTTACATCATTTATCGCATAAATATTCATAATGATATGACATTATATATGTTTATCGCGTTTTAAACGAGTCATAATTTAGCAACTTTTTAAGCATATGTGCATAAAGACAATCCGCAGATCTTCATAATGGTTAAATGATGAGAATATATATTCTTAATTTCCTCAACTTCATTTATGATGTAATTTTAAACTCTTTAGTAGAACATTTAAAAATAATGTTGAAGCATCTTATTTTATCAAAGAAAAAAATCAGAAGCTTAGCAGAACATAGTTTGAAAATAGAGAAGTGTAAAAATATATAAAACGGTAACAAAAGTTTGTTCTCATTCTTTGCTCCTTTTGAAATTGAAACTATCTTTTTAAAAAAGTCTTTATGTACTTTTTCCAAGAGGAAACTTATGAGTTTACAGAGATGCACATAATAAATATTATAAATCGAATTGAAACTTGTTACATCGTTAGAAAATTTAAATTTGAAAGATGATTCCATCAAACTATTTTTCTTATTATCGTCGTAAGCACTTTTGAAAAGTGAATATACAAATTGCAAAACATTTTCTTTACACAAATATAAAACCTTGAAGTTATTTAAAAGATGGGCTCAGGGGAAGATTTTAGAAGTGACATTTCTTTGATTTAGTCTGAAATACCAATAAAAGTTACTGAGAAAGAAGTATGAGCAGCACATTATGTAAAATATATCACAAATCAGATTGCCCATCCGGTAGTTATTATATAAAAGTTTTCAACTTTGACTGTTAGAGCACTGAAGGCGAGATGATAAGGAAATTTGGATCCAGATGTTTCGTAGAATAACTTTTCAATTAGATTTCGCGCAAAGAGCATAAATTCTCAGCAAGATTAGAGAGAAAAGTAATTTTCTCCTGTAACTGCGATGAAATTGGAGAGGAAAGTGGGAGAAAATTCATCTGAAGAGTCTCGTAAATATGTGTTAATGGACTTCTTTCAGTGTCATGGACACGAGAGGACTCACCCGTGGTTTCGCCAATTTCTTCACTACTTCAATTTCCTCATCTGACATGACATCATGGTAGATGACGATATATGGTGAAAGGTTGGCTTCCTCTAATTTCAGTGGCGCAATCCTCAGGAAGGCGATGTTGTTAGTCGCATAGCGACACCTCAGCGGTGCCAATTGAATGGGTGATGGTTTAATATCACCCCGGCAGAGCATCTCATACAGACGCCTTTCCGGCAGTTCAAATTTCGCCGGATCACTGACGCGAATTGGCTGAGGATGAGAAAGAACACCCACACCGGTAATTAATTCAAGAGTCACTCAATATGACAAATTTCTTTTGTATAGATACCTCAAAATCCAAATCCAGATCTCTAGAGCCATCGTCGCCACGAAGTTTGCGATCTAACTTCTGCATTGCCAATTCTTTCTCATAGTAGTGCTTATTGCCCATCGCCCTCTCGTGATCGGGCTTCAGTTCCAGCAGCTCATTCGTCATGGTGAGCGCCGAGTCGACATTACCTGTTGAAGAGCAAGATATTAAGATTTAAAGGAATTAAACACCACAGAGGCACGGCATGTCAGGGGCTGTTCACACACCGAAAAAATAATTCAGTATACCTAATCGTGATTTCTTTAAATCATGGCATTATTGTATAGGTCGTTGCAGTCAGAGAAGCTGCGAGTAGCCCTTTGTGGAGAGCATCTGATCGGCACGGTAATTCTCAACCTGTGATCTCTCACGTTTTATACCTTGCGAGACAATCACGACATTTTAGAATCTCTCACCTCATTGATTTTAACATGGGTAAAATTGCACATTGTCATACCATTGCGCATCATTTTTTTAAGTACATGTTCCAAAATACCGAAGGTAAGGATATTAGGCAAAAAATGTATACACCAGTTCCAGCTCAAAATTCGTATAGAATTTGTATTTGTTATTTTTTCAATAATTTTATATAATACATTAGCCCAAGATATGCAAATGAATGAAATGAGATATAAACAAAATATAAAATGAAAAAAAGTGAAATAGAGCCTGAGAGAAGATATTGACGTCAATAAGACTAAATGAGAGATCCTATCGTTTAAATTTAAATGTTTCAAAATCATCTTGTGATCATTCAATTGTTAAAATTTGCCAGTTTTGCGATTTTTTTCTGTTTATTACCGATTTAAATCCACTTTATAGGCATTAATATATAAAAAAAACATGTTAAAGCATTTAAAAATCATTAAATCAAATAATTATAAATATTATTGATTCGCAAATTAAGTGGATTTTAGAATTGATCTTTCACAGTCAGATGTGTTCAATAAAAAATAATTATTCAAACATTTGACACCATATTTGATATCATGGGGTATTCTCTAAATTATAATGATTACCCCAATGGATTTTATGAAGATCGTTTTTTAGCAGTTCAGCCTCACCTTGCTTGTATGTCGAGAAGGCCAAGTACTCTAAAATGTCAGCCTTAGTGGTCGTTGTGTTGTTGTCACTCCTCAACAAACGGTCCATGGCCTCTCGCATCCAGAGAACCGTGTGATAATGATCCCCGTTGATATAGGATTGGCGTCCCAATTCGAAGCAATCACCCACAGACATTTCTGATGTGTACTGAATCCCATTCAGTTCTCCACGAGCCACACTGGCCGTGTCCAATTTGTATGTATCCTGCAGCCTCATGAGAGCCACAGCGGCCCCATTGAGATCCTCATCCGTGGGGAATTTGAGGCCGTTTCTGTAGTTTGTCACATTCTCCAGATAAACTGACAAAGAAGCCGCAATTGTATCAAGAAGGCATTAGGGCGTATAAAGTGGTTACACTTACTTGATCCGACATCATACAGCATCACATTCTCCACCTCCTTCCAGTCTGTGGTGAGTCTCTTGGTGAGCAGAAATGCATTTATCGGATTAGTCAGGTATCCGGCAATATCTGCAGATGCTTCGTTGTGCTCACTTTGGTATTCTGCCGCTTTCCTGTTGTGGGATTCTCATATTATTGTACATCATTCTCATTAGAGCTTTGCATTTAAGGATATATACATATGTAGGTGTATAAAACAAGGTCTTACTTTCTCAGGAACAACAATTTCTCCTCTTGTGCCTTAATATACTGCTCCAAGTTGGTGATGAGAACAGCTTCCGTCTCTAGCAGCTCCTCCATCTCCACGAGTGCCGTAAAGACTTCCGGGCGGGCGACATTTATCAATAGCACCAAGAGAACAATAATGCCGCGAAGTGACTTCGTGAACAGTGAGACCATCATTTCTTCCAATTGATATCTGCAAGAGAACAGCACGTTTCTATATGAGTGAGCTATGTTGAGAAATATCACTTTAATTGCCACAATTCATCGAACATTGACTCTCAATACGAATCTCATGCAATATCTGATGCCTATCGCCCTATTGTCACACCTTCTTGTGGCTCTCGGTAACTATTCATGAGCATTTTAGCCCAAGAGATGGGGGACTTCCCATTCATTTCAAATTTGGTGATGAATTTAGCAGAAAATTTTTTGTGTGCTTCCCACAAACTCTACTCATGAGGAACAGAACTTTTTTGTCCACCAAATCATTTAAAATTTGCTTAACAATCAGGAAGTTTGCCAGAGTATCACGGCAATAAATCTTACAGATGTGCCACGTATGGGATGAAAGTAAGATTTCACATCTCATCACCATGCAGCATCTCAAAGTAATACTTCCACCTTCACTCCTGCGATAATTGAATCTTTTACGTGCATGAGTGGCAAAAAAAACAATTGCATGTGAATAATGTGAAGATTAATTGAATTTGCCCAACTTTCAATTAGATTTTTATTCTAATCACCCATTGAAAAGGGCCCCTTTTGTACAATAATGCAAATTTCAATTGTGCCTCCCTTCACCTGAAATGAGCTGGTGCATATTTCCGTCCAATTTATTCGCCAGGAACAATGTTACAATGTACACGATGGCACGGAGACTTTTTTAAAACAGAGTTTTGGCGAAATGATTACCAAATTCTAGATACAATTTATTGTGCGAAATAACTGTCCAAATCAGTTTTGTTCTGAAACATTTTTCTCCAAAAAGTTGCAAAAGCCAGGATGGCGCACTAACGAGAAAACCACTCTGCGTTGAAACATTTTGGGATTCTCTGTTGCAAGACTTGTCCATTGTTGTTTGATTCAGAAATACAAGGCAGCTGTTGAGCGCTTTTTTTGGTACACGGTTCTCAAATGATGTTCACGAATGAGCCACGTCGAGAAGGGCAAAGGGGAGGAAAATGCCAATTTTCCGACGTGCCCACTGATTTCTAACTCCACACCATCTAATCGGCACACTCACAGAATTGGTATTTTAATTGACGGAGTGAGAGGAGTTCCCTACTCGTTAGAGAAACAATGTATGATTTCGAATACCGTGATGAAATCGTTATTTGCTAAAATATGCCATTGTTTATTTAGTGACTAATATTTTGCAGATATTGACAAAAAAGCAATGTCGTTGGTACTTGACTATGTGTTCATGTATTTGATGGATAAAGTCTTTAAATTTTGAAGGTTTAATTTTACTGTGAGAAAAAGTACTGGTCAAGTTAATAATAAGGATCTTGAATAAAATTCGGGTCATTATGATGATTATTTGATAAAAAAAATGCTTCATTAGAAAATAAAAAAAGATCTTGTTAATTAATCTTTGTAATAATAAGACTTTAATTGAGTTGAAAAAATAAAGAGAAATAAACATTAAAGAGGTATAAGAAATGCAAAATTGTAAATAAAAATAACAAGATAATACAGCATGATAAAGTTGAGCATTTTATGTGTGAGAAAAGATAGGCTTAATTTTTTCATTTACATGTTTGCTTTAAAAAAATAAAATGCGATAACAATGTATCTCAAAATGCTTCCATAACACTTAAACAGAGATTCACTTTCAATGGAATTGAATAGTATTTTGATGATCAAGGACTGATTTCCATGATCTAGTGTCAGTTCGGAACATGCACAATGTACATTGCACATAGAATTCCCATCATGATTGCATCTCTTCATGGCAATTTCCTCTCAAGTATTTCACTTCAAGCACGATATTTTTCTTTCAATATCGATTTGTTGCTGAAATCTATATTTACATCTTCCATGGTAATTTAATGCATTTCCATTCCAGTGCAATTTATTTCCATCACAGGCAAAGGCGCGTGGTAATGAAATTGACGTGTGTTCTCCAGACGGACGAGCTCTATATGCAAGTGAATGTGCGGAAAATTCTAGGCTAAGCACAGCTCAGAGCACTGTTCTGTGCGATAATCATAACATTCAACATTAGCGTCTGAAGCTATATGATGTATATGATGAAGCAACGACGAGAAGATGAATAAGAACATCGCGTTACTTTTGTACAGACATAATCTCAAAACCATGAGATGGACTACGTGACCCAAAATTGTAAATGTGTGTATTATGTACATCCAATCGAAAAAGTGTGATAAAAGTGATAGAAGAGGAAGTACGTATGAGATTTTTTTTCGTGGCCATTCTATTCACGCGAAGATCATCAGTTATAAGCGTTATATTCTCAACTGTGCAATAAAAGTACAGAATATTCCTCATATTTTCTCCGCAGAGCGACATTAATAGCTATCGATGCATAAATTAAAGTAATTGGTACTTTTGCGGTAGTATCTTGAGAAATATATAGCATCTTGTCTTTTCATTTCAACGAAACATTCAACAGGAAATATGAAAAATGTGGCTGATGAGACTTTCACATGGATTCACATTGACAAAACAGATACAATGCTATATATATGCTTCAAGTGTGTGAATTCAATTCAATTGAATTAATTACATAAGTCTCAAAACAAGACTACTGTGCTAATCGAGCATCTCCAGATCCAGACGAGTTTTACTTTTCTCGAGACTTCATATGTATTTCCACTTCATAAATTTTGTCCGTTCCGTTTCGTATGTCCACTACAAGGGGTGGAAAATTGACTTTTTTCAATTTCTGAAGCGAGATTAGAGAATTTAAAACAAATTATATGAACGATTCTTGTGTTCTCCGGACGCAATAATCGTTCAGTTTTTTGTCCCTTTCTAACCAATGTAAATCAAATGAGAGAAAGATACCTCTTCGCCGAGTTATTGTGTCAATGCAATAAATTCTTTCGTCGATTTTTCTCGTGTGATAATTCGGTAACGTTTTGAAAAATTTATAAAAAATAAAATCTATTCATCTACAAAGTCTTATTTAGGTCATAATAACTACAAATGAGTAGAGTTATAGTTGCACTATCCAATATGCTTAACAGAATTGCTGATAGCAACAACAATAATATTATGGTAAATATTCAATTTAATTAAAAATGATTGCCGTCGTTGGCAGGATTTTAAATTTATTATAACTCATTTCTAAATAAATTTTTCTGCAATAAGTTTATCAGTTGAGTTAAAATATTAGTCCTTAAGATACAACTGCGATTGTAACACGCAACACGGAATACTCAAGTTCATAAACTTTGTGTAGGGTGGTGTCACCACTCATGGGCCATGCCCGACTTATGGGCCACTAAAAGAAAACTCGATTTTCTATCAATGCAGAATTTGGAGAAATCCAAAATTGGTAATCTTTTGTTTGCTATTATATGAAGAATTGATAAAT
>CAKKOB020000448.1:22971-47361 GCA_918844115.2 Phlebotomus perniciosus | reverse complement strand
TCGAGATGCGTTTTAAAAATAATTTGTTCTTCTCTCAAAGTTCTTCTAGCGTTCGAGATGCGTTTTAAAAATAATAAGTTCTTCTCTCAAAGTTCTTCTAGCGTTCGAGATGCGTTTTAAAAATAATTTGTTCCTCTCTCAAAGTTCTTCTAACGTTCGCGATGCGTTTAAAAAAAAATAGTCTTCTTCGTAAAGTTCTTCTAACGTTCAAGATACGTTTTAAAAATAATTTGTTCTTCTCTCAAAGTTCTTCTAACGTTCGAGATGCGTTTAAAAAAAATATGTTCTTGTTTCAAAGTTCTTCTGACGTTCGAGATGCGTTTAAATAAATATGTTCTTGTTTCAAAGTTCTTCTGACGTTCGAGATGCGTTTAAAAAAAATATGTTCTTGTTTCAAAGTTCTTCTAACGTTCGAGATGCGTTTTAAAAAAATATGTTCTTGTTTCAAAGTTCTTCTGACGTTCGAGATGCGTTTAAATAAATATGTTCTTCTTTCAAAGTTCTTCTAACGTTCGAGATGCGTTTAAAAAAAATATGTTCTTGCTTCAAAGTTCTTCTGACGTTCGAGATGCGTTTAAATAAATATGTTCCGAGATAAAAAATATACGCCGAGAATCCATAGCCATTATTCACAGAGAATGTAAATAAAGTGTCCCGTCCCTATTAGATCATTTCATCATATTGATATACTTCCTAACTTCCTAAGACGAGATATTTAATAGAAACAGACGAAAAGATCCCCTATTTTTGACTTTTTATCTGTTAAATGAATCTTCTCAATCAATTTAACGAACCCATAAGTTACTACACAATCCACAAACCACGCAAAGAGAGGCGCGAAGCGCCTCGTAGTTCCATATTTACTTAAATATAATCACTCAAATTTCTACTTTTAATCTACTTCATCATTGAATTGATCGTCCGAGTAAAAAGGAATTGAATTAATAAACTTTAGCTGGCGGGTTATCTCAAAATCGATTGATTTTAGTAGCATTAGAATAAAACAAATATTCTCTGTGTTAGAAACACCTCTGTAGTTGAGATAATTCTTAACCGATTTTAATGAAATAAGAGGTAGCTGTTGGAATTGTGTTAGAGATTTAAGACAACATATTCAGTTAAGGAATTCGTTGACAGATTTAGATGAGACATAAAAAGCATTTAGTATACTAAAAACAAACCACCAATAGACAATCTTATAAACCGATTTTACTGTTAACAAAGGCTCTTTAATCTTCTAACTATAACTGATACCTAAAATTCACTCAGAAATTTCTTAATGGTAAACGATTTTTAAATTCCTCACATGTTTTACATACTCTTGTGATCATTATTTTGTTCATTCTGCATATGGCGATTGAAAGAAGTGCTTAGAGCATTCAACAGTACGTAAAAGTTAAGCATTCTGTCATAGCGATTCAATAGAAAAGTTCAATCATTCCGCCACAGGAGAATCTACATAGAATCCTCTTACACGTTACATTCCACCCCCAACCAAATGATCGATTTAGCGAGATGTGAGAGGGCGATAAAGTGATGGTATGGCGTGTATTTCAAAAGCCACCCCCCTGAGCGTGATTCTCAGCGAGGAAATTCTTTAAATTTCCATCGATTCAGAAGACACACAAAAGCATGCCAGCAAAGCAAAAGATATTTTTGCATTCGACAAAAAAGGAAAACTCTAAGAATCTCTCACAACCCTCACATAAAATATGAGCCTCATATAGTTGTACTGTTTTCTTTTAAGTATGGAATGATCAGAAATTAGGTCATCACCACTCTTTCAAATGAGGAGCATTAAATGGAATTTTGAAAAAAAAATGCTTCATAGTGGTTTTTCATGATAAACCCTCTGATGTGTATCTCATTAGGGAGGAAATTAAGCGAAAAAATGCGAAATTTCATACATATAAAAAAGAGCCATCAATGAAAATCCTTTTAATGGTAATAAATCAAACAACTAAAAAGCGATACATGATAAATTCCACAAAATTTCAAACTTGGAAGGGAGACACAAAGTGGGTGGTTTTGCATTGATTTCATTTCGATAAATTATGAAATTTTAAATCAAATAGTTTTTTCCGAACCGCAATAATAAAATGCAACAAATTGTATAAAATCACGGAAAAAACTCCGGTGGATTTCCACTATATATATTTCCAGTGAAAGGCGCGAACAGCAAAAGAGGACATTGCATGTCAATATGATGAATTTCAAGCCCCTCAGTCGTCTCGGGGGCGGAAAAATGGGGTGGAAATTGTGCAAATTGTTGCTGTGGCCAAAACTCGTCATTATTGCCTTTTCCATTGAGGAAAATTGTGCATTGCAGGATTTCACTCTTTAATGCTTTAAGTGTGGCGTGTGTATAAAGGAAAATCGCTGGAAAATCCAACCCTCGAGAGACGCCACGTCGTCAATGTAAATGAAACATGAAAATTAATTGTAATAGGATATGAGCAGAATATTAGTTTGCAATTAATTTCTGGTTCAAGTTACAAATCTATTGCAATATTCAATCAAACAGACGTTAGCCTTTAATATGCCCTCTAAACCACCTGATGGTCCTAATTCCACGCTGAAATTGACTCCTAAAGAGCTATAAATAAAATTGACTGCCATATCCGGATGGCTTCCTTTTTATTTGTGGCGGGAGAGCAAAAAAATAGAACTCAATAGAAGGGTAATTTCAACGGGGAACTCCAAAGACTGACCCCCGCTCTTTTGCCATTAAAATAAAAATCATCATTACATTTTTTGCCCATTAAATAACGATGAGGTCACGGATCATGGTGTCTATTGTGTCGATTGGGGGGTGGATTTCATATTATCATGGCGGGACGACGCCAGGACGCACATTTCAAAATTAATAGTCATCGTTAATGGATCGGCGTCGTCCGGCCATAAGATGCTATACATTTGGCGGTGGATTTTGTGACCCATCATGGGTGAGAGCGTATAAAATCCCCAGAAAAAAAAGAATAAAGAATTGAACTTCAACCCAATGAAGACACTGTATTAACCATTCTCTATTCTTTCACCCAAAAAGCTGAAAGTTCTTCATTCTTCTCTCCTACAATACACCACACATTAGGGGGATCCATTCAACCCCTTTTTGGGTGCGGGGTGGAATGATTGGATGAGAGAGCGCAAGAGTCAAAAAGAAAGACCAATAAATTCCCAGATCCAATCAATCAAAATTCAATTTCCTGATTTTATCAGAGCCTCGCGCATCCTTCCCCGCACGGCCTCTTTTTTCTGCCTTCACCCCCAACATTGACTCCGGCAGTCGGCGATAATTAATTGAAATTGTGATAGACGGAACAAAAGTGACTATTTCATTGTGCTGTGCCATGAGTTGGCCAGAGAGAAGACACCGAAGGGAGGCGAAAAGGGCGCCCTCAGAAGGCAGAAGAAAAGAAGTAACAATTGAGGATTTAATTTCTATAATGATGAATATCCTTCAACAATAGGCCGTTTCGTGGGTGGGGAAAGAGCTTGATATTTGATACACTCGGAGAAAATTAAGAATACTCATGGTACAAAAGGAGCTTTATCACTGTCAATTGGCGGCAAAACACTCAGGGAAAAATCTGATGAAGAAATTTTGAGTTTTTAAGAGAATTAACAAAGTTCAGTAAAAAGAAAGTCTGAAAAGAGTATTAAAACGCGAGATTTTTTCTCGAGAAACTTAAAAGTAATTTGTGACAGTCTTTTATTTTTACTCTCAATTTTTTTGAGTGCTCTGAGAAAATTGCTTGGCTTTTACGAATTCCTCACGTCATTGACTGCACCATCAAATTGTTTTTCATAAAGTGTGTTGTCACCGAATAAATGTTATTTTGGATTGTGGTTGATTAATTATTGATGTTAATCATTAATCCAATTGATGTCACTCTTATCAAGATTATCTCTTGTTTATATATTTCATTCAAATCCTCCCCGCATAAAGCGGCTCATTGACTTTTCCAAATAGATGAAATTCCATTTTCTAAATAAATAAAACACATAAATATCATATTGCAAATAGTCCAATTATGATGTTCACCAATTATTCGCCAATTTTTCAACGCAATTGCCCAATAATCATCCCCTCTTCGCGTTGGTTTATGAATCAATTAGTATTTAATATTTATTTTACCAAATTGCTCGGATGAAATGTGGTAAGTTATTGAAATTACACGAGTGGGTATATGGGATGTTTCAAAATAATCATGCCGCGGAGCAGATCTATTAAATATTTTCCCCCAGAATCGGTGTATTTGCAGTGGTTGAGATGAAAGGGAAGTTTAAATTGAGGGAAAACACATCAAGTGGGAGATTTTTTTTGAGAAGCCGTGCCTTTGAAATGTTTTTTTCATCTTCTGCAAATAGGTACGCCTTCCGGCTTAATTGCATGAATTTGCTGATTTCATCAATTAAATGTGACAAAAATAATTGAAAATATTTAATATGCTCTGCCGATTGGGGCAATCTGTGTTCCAATTATTTTCATTAAGCATTACTATTGAAAATATTCACTGCATATCACTTGAAATGAATTGGTTTGTGCACCGAATTTGATATATTAAATCGGAGTCTTTAAATTGCAGCACAATGAATATAATTTAATGCGAGAAATATTCTCTATTTGCTAATTAAAATATTTATAAATATTTCTATGATATAATTTGACTCACAGATGTTTCCGGAGTAGAAAATTCAATCAGAAGAAAGTACGAGAAAATAAAAATATTTGAGACTAGAATTCATTTTTCCCTCTGTGAAAAAAAAACACCAATTAAGATAGATTTTCACTTTAAGTTCATGAAAGTGCAATTGTGGTGTTCTTTAAACACAAGAAAGACTTTCACAAGTTGGCAGGTGAATTTCTTAGACGAAATTCCCATCAGAGTCAAGTTCTCTCAATGCTTGATTTATCTTTGATAAAAGGAGCTTTCTCATAATCCCAGAAACTTGCTTCATCTGAGGTGTTTGTGAGATTTCTTGTGTATTCCTGCCGCAATGTATCGTCATGTCTTGTTTCATTTCCTCAGCAATAGATGAGCACATGAGGGGTTACATGGAAGAATCTAGTCTATTTATTCCTCCCCATGGAATTTGTTGATATTTATTCTGGTGCGCCTGCAAGAAGAGTATAACTCCAGAGATACGGAAACTTTTTCCTCCAAATGTAATATTTAGAGAGATATAAGATAGTTCTCTACCAGCCTCATAGCTAGCTATTTAATAGTGTTGCCCAGAAGAACTTTACACACAATTTAAATAAGATTACTTTCGGAAAATGTGATGAATCTCATGCCAGATGATTCCAATTTTGATGGAGTGCTTAATATGTATAGTATGATATTTATCTCGGTGGGCTGAATAAATATCATTTAAAGTTTTAGCAAAAAGTCTCTTGGCTTCAAGGAATTTCTTTGAGGAGAAACTTCCATAGACTCACTGAAAGAAAATTGTACATAATTCCCATTTCTGTTTTCTATTTAGCTCCTTCTCGTTAAAATTAAAAAGAATAAATCAAATGATCAAAATAAAAAGAATAAATTAATTTAAATGAAACAATATTAAAAAAAAAGTGTTTCATTCTGCAAATTTGTACACTTACCTCAAGTGACATGCCCTTGATCAGTGCAATTTATCGTGTTCCACTCAAGAGTAATTTAATACAGCATGAGTCAAGACGTCACCAGCAACTTGGAAAGTTTTCGCTGAGGAAAATTTATGTTTTCACCAAAACTACCCATTGACTCCGTAATTTCCACTGGTATCGCTTTCCACAATAAATTGGCCTCTCGTGAACAATTGAGATGGTCTTAGATCAAATAGGGGAAAGAAAAAGATCTTCTTTGGATAAATTTTCTACACAACAAATGATAAAAAATGAAAATATTGTGCGATGATATTGAATCAATATCCATGTGGTTTATGTATGGAAAATCAATTAATCGCATAAAAATACATATTTCACAGACAGAGAAGGTATAGAATAAATTATGATTTGAGCATTTAAATCGGAAATGCGGTGAGCGGAAAAACAATTTTCACATATGGACAATCTCTCTGGATGTTTGACTGGTGGAAAAACCCGCAAAATGCATAAAGCCTCCCCGCATTCATTTACTTTTTGGGCAGTAGATAAATATTTATGCAAGCTCCTCGTCAATTCCAATGAATTCAATACTTTGTGTATCGCGAACACCAAATTGCATAATGTTGGTTGTGAATACTGCATAAAAGAGGCTATGTTTGTGCTGTTTAACACGAGGAGGAACATGCCCCAATGCCTATACAATACAAATTTCCACGATGAGTGGAATGTGGAGTCTCTCACTTATTCATATTTTGAGCAAAAGACAAAACCACAAATTTTCCCTAAATATTGGACACACTTCCGGCACGATATTCGCGCTCATTCTCTAGGGGCTTTACTATATGTGTTAGTGTTTTGTGATTGAAAACTCTCCAATCTGCTACATAATATTCCATTTGAAACATTAAAGAGTTTAACCCATAGAGACGTTCTGTTGGGAGTTCAATTTGAGATTCATTAACATAAACATGCATAACAATTGTGTAATATATACATATATAGGTAAATCAATAGGTTTTATTGTTCTGATTTTGGGAAAATTTATCACACCTTGTAAATCAGTTGCGGATATGTTTACCCAATATTTAACTGGCTTGAGGGAAGTGATTTTTCAATGAATGAATCATCGGATTGAGAGTTTTAACTACAAATAAATGTAGCTGTTTATAGCTCGAAACCGAAAGCCTTATAATTATTTTGTTAGAATATTTGTCAAATCTTCAACTGTTCTTAAAAGAGTCAGAGCCTGAAGAAAATTGATAAAATCGATAAAATCAATGGGAACTTTTTGATAAGAAACATTGCATAATTCCTGTATTCTCTTTTTAATTTCTCCCTCGTATCAACGAGTCTCTCTCACGAAAAATTCGTAAAATAGCAATTTTCCACGGGAAGAAAACTTCTCGGGTTTGAGTTATAGAAATAGCTCAAGGGAGATGAAATTTCAACAAGAGCTCAAATTAAACTATTCAGTAAACGTTTTATTTTCTCATTTTTCGCCCTGAGTATACAGGAAAAGCCCTTCCACTATAAGTTTCCATCCGTTTTTAACAGAGAGGTGTTTAAATGGCAAGAAATTAATGTTGATTTTGTTGTTTATTTCTGCAATTTATTGGATTATAAGCTTGCACCAGAGCCAGAATGAATGGTCTCAATTTAACAAAAGACACCACGATTTCCCGTTTAATCTCCCACCTCCTCCATGGTGTGTGAAAATTCCGTGAAAATACTTAATGAGTGGTTTTGTATGGTTTGTATCCCTTCTCACAAGTCACAAACTATATATCGCTTTGGCGGAAAAAGAGGCGATGCTGGAAAATCTCCGATGGGTGGGGCTTTTCGCATGGGGGAGTGAGAACCAAAATATTCAACTCAATTTTCCTCGGTTAGTCTCGAATGTGGTGTGTTAAAAGTTAAATTAGTTTGTCAACTTGCCATCGTAATTCCTTTTCTCTCGATGTGTTCCGGAGAAGAAGGTTTCCTGGTGAGGATTTTCACAATGGATGAAAATTCTCTTGCATGAGAAGCACACAATGTGGACGAAAAATCACGGACCTCCATCGGCTCTTTGACAACTTTCACACCCGTGCAAAATCCATCCCCAACTATTTAATTATATTTTGTGTCCATTTTGCCAGTTCGATGGCAATCATTGCCAGAAACATGGGCTTGAAAATGGAAATTGATAGTTTACATGTTGGAGAAGCAAAAAATAAATAGACTTTTGTAGTGTTCATTTCAGTGGAAATTTGGCCGAATTGTATGAATTGTTTCAAAAAGTTGTAGTTGGAATTGTAACCCAAACCCCCTTTTTGGCGCCCCAGGGGGAAAGGCTTTAGTTTAGTGAAATTTCACGCATACAAATAGAAATAAGGTTTACAGTTGCTTTTGACAGGTGACAGATATTTGACGGTTTTTTGACAGCTAATTTTGTCCATCGGTTTTGAAAATAACGGAGCCACCAACTCATACTCCTTTTAATTAAGCATGAAGTTCTTCGTAATATCATAATTTCACGAAGATTGTTCTCTCTATAGACATTTTTTCTAACTCATTGAGAAATCTTTTGTGCCAAAATGATTAAGTGTGAAATTAAAAGGCAATCGAAATCAATTGAAATCAATTAAATGTCTCTGACTTTTCATCAATTAATTTATGGATGAGTTGCGCTATCTTGAAAATTGAAAATCATTCTCACTCGCCAAATAGATTGAGACACATTCGAATGGGTGGCGAATTACAGGTGAAAAGCAAAGAGAAAACACTCGAAAAGCTCGACTGAAGAATATTTTATTAGTACCCTCAACAGTCGAGATTAAAATTCACCCCCTTGATTCCTCCCCTTCCTCCCCCAGGAAAAAAGACACATACCTACATTCTCGTGCGACATTTCACAACGCGACACCTTTTAATTGATGTTGACTGAAACTTGACGACAATTTGGTGGGTAAAGTGAGAAAATGCCAAAGGGGATGGATTTCCACCATTTCCACCCTGTAACGAAATTGAATTGTTGATTCCCGTGACTTTTGTCGCCTGTAAAATACCAAAAGAATTAAGAGGATTTAGTCCTTTGGCCTTCTAAACCGTGTAAATTTTTCCTCGTGTCAATTTTCAACTTCACATGAAAGTGCAAAAGTTGGAACATTCATGAAATGCAACTTGGCAGTTTCGTGCTGAGACAGAACTCGCATTCTCAAAGGCTAAAAAGAGATTGAGTAAGTCTATAGAAGAGAGAATTATGTGTGCTTATTATCGCGGCGACACATATTACAATATACATATATATCACATCTTAAATAGCACATCATTTTTTATAGCGTCAAAATTAGACTTTTTCCTGTCTGAATCATCTCCTGTTTATATACCTATTAGGATTCCTTGGAAAATTTTGAGGAGTTTAAAGTACATTAAATGGATTATAAAACTACCATAAAATGATGTCTTCAACTCTGATGTCTTAAGCGTGTACATATAGTGTATTGCCATCATTGTGTGTGCATTCCCAAATTTTCTCTAACATGACTTTCAGTGTTTGGAGGGTTTTCAGCTTAGCAATTTGGGAAAAGTTTGTTGCGCGACGCGAAAAGAAGACACACGAGACTGCTTAATAATCTTCTGCATCTACTTGACTCGTTATCCTGGCATAGCTAGGAGTCTTCGTTGCAAACTAAAGAGAATGCATGCGTAACTGGCCAGAGGTGAGATGAGAAAATATTCCATCTGAAAGCTCATGGAATTCCCAATGCAATGGCATCATAATACACGTGACGATATCCCTTTCAAATGACAAAATGGCACAAGTGAGTGGAATTCCTCCCTGAATATCACTGTTATTTCAATCAAAATATAACAGGAAAACTGTCATAGTGAATTCTAATATTGCTTGAGGGATGGAAATATTGAAAATTGTCAGAAATGTTCAATAGATATTAACGATATTGTGCTCAGAGAAATAAGAATAGGATTTTCAAGCAAACTTAAAACTATCCATCCAAAATATTAGCCCTACCCTCGGCCCTACCTATATGTGAAATATATAAGTGATACGAGATTTATAGCCATTTCATTTGCAAAATAGACTGGCAAATAAGCCGATAAATTTAATTCATCATTTACAATTATTGAATTTATATATCTATTGATTCACCTTCGAGCCCTTTCATCTGAAATTACCTGAGAATCTCTTTTGTAAATTCTTTAACCCTGGGAAACAAAATGCGACTCGGAGTCCTCCTGTTGATGCTGGAATTCAATTTGAGGATCGAAATAAATATCCCATCCCACGATGCCACCTTGACGTGTGTGAGTTACGATTGTAGCGTAGCAAAATAAATGACTTTACAGTCATCCATCTCGAAGAGGGTGGCTGAGGAGAGAGACTTGAGCTCGACAGGGAAGCCTCCGGCGAGAGTTTCTCGGAAATCGATTGCAGTGGATTTCTTGCAGAAATCCCTGGAAGTCCTTTATCTTCTGCGAAATCAATCGATCAAATTAATTGTATGACTCTGAATTTATCCCCATTGACATACTTGCATTTCCCATAGTATTTCGTTAATTGAAAAAAGAAATTACCAGAACAAGACTTGGTTATTCCAGAAGAAATTCTATTATAAAACTATTCTCTAAATTGAGTTTAAATTTCTGTCTTTAAATATTCATCGTTTTGCACTGTGTTGACTTAAAAGTCATTTTTTTATTTTCTTGAAAACTAACAAAAAACAACAATCTCATCTTTCTGGGAAATTGCATGAATTGTGCAGAAGGTCGTAAAAGCTCATCTCTCGAGGCGTTGCAGCCCCTCAAGCTCCGTGAGTGTTGCTGGATTAAATGTGAGGAGTGGAATTTCAGCAAAAGTTCATTTTGGCGCACAGCAGGGGGTGGTTTTCAAGTAATTAAAAAAATTATACACCATGTGAAAATACTGGGTGGATGATTAATGAAATTTATGATATCAAAACTGAATGTTTTTTTGGCTTTATCGCAATTTCCACCACCCACTTTCTCGACTCGCCTTTGGGTGGGATTGGGGGGAGGAAGTGAAAAATAACTTCACTGTCCGCTAATGAAGCCAGTAAAATTTGTATCACACATCCTCAACCCTGTCCTCAACCCCTTGAGTAGGTTTTCGGTCAGAGAAAAAGTTCTCTGTCATTGCTGGCTGAAAAAATTGGCAGAAAGTAGAGCAAAAGGGGAAAAATTATATTTTTTATACATTAAACTCTCTATATACACTCTAGAAGAAGTGGTGTACTCTTTAATGGAAGTTCGCGAACGTATTTGGAAGTGGAAGTTTTATATCAATTAAGTTACTTTTTAAGCATTCAAAGAGCTTTCAGAACATTTTACGAGATTTTCAAAAATGTTTGAAAGATGTTAGGTCAACTTATGAGCTTAACAATTCATTTAGAACATCTTTTACTCGTGGAGCTTTTAAAAAAAATTCAGGAACTTAATAAAAAAAAATAAACTTGGATAAAGTCAAACCTAGAATCAGCAAAGAAAATGGAATTAAAATAAATCTTTTGAGGTAAGGTTCTTTTATAACCTCTTAAGTTTCATTTCATAAGCTTATTAAAGCTTTCTCTGAGAGAGCTTTAAAAAAGAGCTTTAAAGAGATTAAAACTTTATTTTGAACCTATTTTAAGCTTTCAAAACTCTTTAAAGCTTTCTCTGAGAGAGCTTTAAAAAAAACTTTAAAGATATTAAAACTTTCTTTCAAAGCTCTTTTATGCCTCATTTCAGAGCTATTTCAAGTTTCATTTTAAAGCTCCTCAAAGGTTTCTTTCAAAACTATTTAAAAGTGTTTTTAAAGCTCTCTAACATTTCCGTTGTCCCAGATTTATTAGAATTACTTTCTTACAAAATATATGAAAATTCTGAAAGTGGTGTACACCTCTTTAAATCCTACAATATCTCCCCCTCGCATGGAGATATGTTCATTAATTAGGGTATGTCTCGAAATTTATTCAACTTGGCGTGCAAGATTGTCACTTTTCATGGCTCCTATCCACGCTCTCTCCCGAAGCACTCGTGGCTCATTGTGTGCAAATTGAATGCATTTTCTTACCACAAGCGCGTGAAATGAATTCCACCAAGTCATCATCATATTCCCACCCGAAGAAAATCCACTGAGATGTTGCTGGAGAAAAAATATCACCCACTGTCACCGAGACACAATGATAAATACATTTTCCAGTGCCGAGCTGGCGACCCACACTCCATAAAAGTTGAGTGGAAAAAGTGGCAAGTTTCAGTTTTCACGAAATTTATGACTCTAAATGTCGTGGAAAATTTCATGGAAATTGGGGTTAACCACTCCAGTGAATTTTCTCTTCACCACATTGAAACTCAAACCCTTTCTCTGGCACCCAACTTACTCCATTCAAACTGTCGTGGAATTTTGGAAAATTTGTAGGGCTCGAGAATTTGATTCTTTTTCTTGCACGTCGTCGAGTTTGAGTGGATAAAAGTCTTTGAATAACAACTAATTATGCCAAATTGTTGAATTTCTTTTTCTCTTGCCTGATGAGATGGAAATTTTTAGGGCACGAATTTGAATGACTGGGTAATTTTTTACTGTTTCCATCATTGTTCTCACTGCGGGGGTGAAAGAAAAGCGTTTGCCATTAATTAAAAATAGCACAAAATGGGCGTGAAAGGTGTATCATAATTATGAGTTTATCAAAATGTTACTAAATAACGACTGTGACTTTTTGGTGAGTAAAAAAAATTCAACTTTGGTTAATAAGAAGAGCTTAGGGGATGTTTCTCAGTATTGCTTAAGCGCAAAACGCTCATTACAAGTGCCTGAAAAGCTTTTTTTTAATAATTGTGAAGCGCGAAGCGCTTATAAGTAAAGCTCAAAGGATATCTTTAATATTGCCTAAGCGCGTAGCGCTCATTAAAAGTGCTCTAGTAAAATTAAAACAATGACTAGATTCTAACCAATATTTCAAACTTTTTTTTGTTTCAAGATTTTTTTTTCTCCCCGCGAAAAGAATCACTTTAAGATTGTAAGTGATTGAGATGAATAAAACCATTATTTCGCCCGAAGCTGTGTGATAAAATTCAACCCTTTTTCGCGCGAAATCACCTCCCTTAATTGTGGTGAATGGCGAAGAGGCTTCAAACATAAAATTTTTACGTCTTTTCACCTCCATGCACATAAATTGCGATTCTATCGAACTCCTTTTTCCCGGACGGTTTGAACTTATATAATAAAAATCCCCGCGAGGCGATATGGTGTGGGTGGGAGGCGGGCAAAAGCGGGTGCATCATTATTTCATTCAGCTTCACTGAGGAAAACACACAAAGAACCCCACACAAACACAAGAAAGTTGTTCACATTACCAGTGCATTACTATTATTATTTTGTACGAATGCAGCAAAATGGTTGGGTATAAGACGTTTTCCCAGACTTTTCCACCAGGGCACCCTCATGAGCCATTCAGCTGAATATTTGCCACCCCCCATATCGATGCTCTCGAATTGTGGAGATGTGTTGCCATGCACAGAGCCTGGGTACGGAATTCAATAAAGGAATTATTGTAGCCCGCGGCGTCTCGACGGGTGGTGAGAATATGAGAATCAAAGGGGCTCCATTCATCCCCTCTAGAGACAGAATGGAGTCCAATGACGATGAAGAAGTGCCAAACAGGAAGATGTCAAATGCCAAAGTCGAGAGCATGACTCTCTGCATCGCCCATGGTGATTGTTTATTCAGTCTCTCCCTAAAAGTATAACCTCTCCTCCTCTCAACCCGAAAAAGCAACCCCTCCCTCCCTCCCAACCAGATCGATGATGCAGTCAAAGTGATTGGCAGAAAATCATAAAATATTGCTCATAATGGATTGTTGTGCTCAGTTTTTTCTGGTCAATGGTGCCCTCGGACCAAATAAAATAAATTGCTTCAATTGCATATTTAATATCATGACATTAATTGTAGTGGTATCACATAATTAGGAGTGACGCGTTACGTGGCTTTTTTGTTGTTCTCCAAGAGTGAAAAAAGTTCTTTTCCGCCACTGTGACATCTATAAATCATTTTAATTCGCCTCCGTGCTTTTTCACGCTCAGCATTTCTAACAGTGAAAAAAATTCTTTCAGCCCTAATTTCCATCACTATGAGCCGCGCTATCGCTTCCCACACCACAAATTCACGTGTTGAGGATAGTCAAGGGGAGAATTTCTTGCTTAAGAGACGCCGTTAAAAAGATTTCTTATCGTGGTGAAGTTGTGGTTAGATAGTGGTCAGTTGATTACATGATTGTGTTACTTAGGGATAAATTTCAAATTTCAACTGAATTTAACGATTTCCCATTGTCATTTCGTTAGAAATGAACGTTTTAACCAAGAAATTGAATTTATTCTCCCCTTAATTCCTCCATTCATGCTCCCTTTCCCCATTCCCATTTGGTAATGATGTATTTTTCACGAATGATTAAACAATTCCAATTGAAAACGAAACACAGTTCGGCGTCACACGCGAATGGAAAATGTCGATTCGCGGGCGGAAAATCACCCAGTGGGTGGCAGAAGGTGTGAAAATGTGCGAAGACATCCTGAATTGTGGAGGTGTTTGGATTGGAGCTAAATGCAAGACCGGCGTCGCAGTGTCGCCTGTCTGGGAGTTTTTCATGTTTTTCTTCCTCCTCCCGAGGGATGCCTTGTGGTGCGAGGAGGCGCGATAACGATGACAAACGACCTCGTAAGTACTCCCAGCAGTCACCCCTCATTCTCTCTCAAGCAGGACACAAAAAAGCGTCCTGTTGTCGAGTTGAAAAACCACACACACCGAGTGTCTATTTAAGAATTGCAGGGCGAAAGGGATGAGAGGAAAATGTGAGAATTTTCAGATATATACACTTTCTTTTTTGCTATTTTCTCTCCTAAAACCAATGTGAGGGGCGAAAGGCATTCTTCCATCCCATTCAGCCAGAGATAAATTCCTCCCCTTCATCGATGCACGAGAGAAACTTTATGGCTGGCAATAAATGGTGGTTTGGCTTTCTCTTTCCTATCCATACATGCTCTCAAATCTAGGGATATTTGTGTTTCGGAAGAACCATTTTCTTAGCATTTCCCATCAGTTGGACAATTGATTTGATGGCACACACAATGAATGATAAATATCGTGTTTGAAGCCTTTCAATCACGCCTATCAGTCAAATTTTAAAAAATGAAAAGAAGTGAGAAATGAATGATTGTGTCTCAAAGATCTGTGAAATGTTGTGATCATTTATCATGAATATAAAATAGACTGTCATAATGTGTGACATGTCATTTATTTTTAAATTGGTTCTGTTCGAAATGTGTTGTGCGGTTTCACCGGATAGAAAATGACTTTTCAGCTCCACAGATGGTATTTACGCCCAACGGATTTAGCAATTTAAATTCAAATTCAACGACTTAGTCAATATATACTTATGGCAATTGATATTGCAATAATTTTCTTACTCGGAGAGGCAGTTAATTGCGTTCTGTATCTTTGTACATATGGACACACATTACACAATGAGATGGATGAACTATTTCCTCAAGGAAAGCTGGAACGAATTATTAAAGATTATTCCTATAAACATAATATCATCAACAATTCATTATCGTGACAAAATAAATGGAATTTCCTAAAATTCTATAAATATCCTAAAAATATGATTTTTTTTTATCAAGAACCCAACAATTTCTCAAGCCAATGAGAAATGTCAAAGCTCAAATAAAAAAAATCGTATAGATTTTACAAACAACTGAAGCCCAAAAATTTACCTGAAAACATTTGCATACAGAAATTCATTTTAAATAAAGGGGAGATTATTATGGTCAAAATGGTGTACATGACTTGCAGCACTTCCACATTATTTTTGAAAACTCCTCACGCCCACGACTTCCGAAATGTCCAAGGTAACGTAACCATCAAATACTTTCTCCTTTCGATCTTATTTGTATCAAGTTTTCAAGTTCTCAAACAATTCAAAGAAAAACTTTAAAAGCTCTTAAGAATTTGAATCAAAATACCTATACTATTTTAAAATTTCTCCAAGAAAAGCTATAAAGTTAAAAAATTTTATAATTTATAATTTTTTCATTAAAAGTTATTATCGACCAAATTTTTAAATATTCTAAGGCCGCCAAAATTATTTATTTTTGGAACTTAAACTTAAAATGGAAAACTTCAGTGATTTTTTCTCATTACTATCAGATTTAGAAATAAAATGTGAATAACTTATCTAAGCATTAAAACACTTCCAGTCAAATGCCCCTTGGTATATAGTTGTGGGTGAAAGCTCGGTTAAAAGCTCTCTCCTAACATTCAACTCTATCGCATTCACTATAAATTTCCTCAGAGATTCAAATCTGGTTGTTTAAAACAAAATTCCTGCGATCGTGATTTTTCCCCATCACCCAAACTGTATCCCTTACATTAGCTTATCGAGTGGGACTAAAAGTGTTCACTGTTCAGCATGGAGGGACAAAATGAGACGGTGGTGGGTTTGTGGATGGGAACAATTGTGTGGCCGAAGAGGAGCAACTCCCGGAGGAGTCACGTAATTCAAATAGAAGTGCCAGCACACACACGCCACCCACTGGTAAACTGTGTTTGAACAAAGTGGGAAACAGCTGAAGAATAATAACACCATCATCGTACTTGAGCCACCCATATAGTGGCTCCTTCTTGGCTGTGAGTGCCTCTGCCAGAGACGACTGACTTTTTGCCAGCTCGAAGGAGCTTTTCTCAGTGTGCTCAGAGAGCTTTTCAGGCTCTCAGCACATCATGAATTCAACTTGTTCACACTTCACCACAATTTCGCACTACTCTGCACAGCTGCCCACCCCAATGCGCCCGCCTTGAGGACTTAAGGCCCTGGGGCAGCAAAAATTTGCATTGAAATTTATAATTCCAGCAAAGGAATAAATTGAGAGAATTTTTTCACTTTGGTTTTTTCTTTCATTCCTCCATTCAGGGTCTTTGTCCACCCGCGGGGGTGGTATATTTCCCCATCAAGCGTCTCGCCGACTCTCTTGACTTTCTGGTCAACAAATGTGTCTGGGAAAGGAGAGAAAGTGATGTATTTACTAAATCAAATTTCCCTAGAGAGAAATTCGTTTTTCCTCACACACTTCCCCCCAATCTCCCAACAAATATAGAGAGATATAGAGTGAGAGATTTCATACGAAACTTCATAGATAAAGGATCAAGATTTTTTCCAAAGGTCGCACATTTTCGATATATGCATAGTATACATAGTATACATAGAAAAGCAAATAACTCCCACTCTTTCTTCTAAAAATCAATATATAAATAAAATTGTTGTGTTCAACCAACTAGAAGACATTCAACTCTATGGTGAAATCACATCTTTCCACCACATAGTATTTTATTTCCTTTTTGCCTCACGAGATACGATGAGATGCAGACCGAATGACTACCCATGGCAAAAATAACAAATTATCCCAATTTCATCGGGAGATGCGCAAGAGAAAATTGTATGAGGAGAAATTTATAAGATAGTGTTTTGGCGAAGGATGTTTATTTCTTTTTTATTCTGCCATCGGCGTCCAGATTCCTGGCGCCAAACAGCGTTTTTCGCACTGTCATCAATGTTGGATGTTATCCAAAAGGATGCGCGCACAATTTTTTCCTCGCGTCCAAACTCTACATTTGATGCCCGGTGAATTGAAATGTGGATTTGAGAGATTCAGGAAAATGAATTGAATTCCCTGGAAAGACCTCTTGTGACATCATTTTGTATGTTTTTCGGGGTAATGTTATAAACCATAACTTTGAAGATTTTATGGCGAAAATAGCAACTTTTCCCCGTCTCGATGGCGCCAATTGGATGTGTTTCACTGCCAAAAGGCACCCTCTTCTCCTCAAAGTCAACCCACTTCTCATAGTACCAAACTTTCCCACAACCATGCCTGCAGATGAATCCAACAAAAGGGACGAATATTTACTTGTGATGCTTGTGCAACATTTGTCAAAAATTCCATATTTCTTCTTATGCTTTTACACCAACAGAGTTGAGAGTTTATGATAAAATGATGAGTTATAGGAGGAATAGAATCTAAACTAAACGTTAAAAAGTTTTATTCAATCCTTCAATTTAGCATTATTCTAAATTTAATCCTGGAATACACTAAAATCAATCCTCCATACACTGGAATTTAGGAAATGATTGAATGTTCGAAAATTAAAAATAACCAAACTTAAGATGTTTGATTTTGTAATACTCTAAAAGTCCATTTTTTCTAAAATTGATTCTATTTTGCATTACAATTAATCCTAATTATCCTAAAATGAATCCTAGAAGGATTAAATGAAAAACGATCCTATAAGGTAAAATTTCTCAATTTTAGTGTCAGATATCTCTCTTATAATAATGATCTTTTCAGCAAAGTTTTAGCCAGAAAATCACTCTGATTTTATCGCTCAAAATTCAAATAATTTCAATCTAGCGAATCTTTATCTATCCCTTCTTCAGCTCTTGAGTAACATTTCGCATAAATGGCCTCATATTGCATGTATTTTCTCCTCTTTTCATCCCCTATACATTTGCCATTGATGTCTTTGAATGCGAAAGCAGAGAGGGTGAAACCCAGCGGGTTTTATTCACAATCTTTTATGACAACTCGTCGAGCTTCTTCAGTAGAGAATCTGAGTACGGGGAAAGCCTCGGTGGTGGAAGTTGAGAGATTTATAGAATTTATTGCCAATGCTCCAAAGTTTACTTATTCACTCCATTTAGTCTTATTTCATATCCACCCCAGCGAGCGATACGACATGGGTGTTGTTTGCCGAATGAAGAGGGAATAAATGATGGGAAAACAATAGGAATGCGATTTAATTGATTCTCCCCAATGACATTGTCTCGTTTTTTTGCAGATATCACTGCAAGTTGGGAGGAATGGTGAGTAGCAATCGATGCAAGAAATTGCACAAATTGTAATCAATTTCCTCTCCCTGATCGCTCACATCAACGTGGACAAAAGGTGGACGTATGATGGAATTTCAGGTGAGTTGAAAATTGTCCTGGTGAAGGTATACATAGACAAAAAAAGGCGCGCACGCCCTTCCTCTGGAAAGAGACACTCCAATTAAATGATGGTGGGTTGGAAAACAATCAAGAGCAAAAAAGCTCTCGAATTCACACTGGTTGCATTCAACCCAGTGAGAAATAGTGGGTGAGAGAGGAAAAAAAAGTGGCATGAGTGGAAAACGAGGGAAACTTCAACGGTGATTTTTTGCCGAAAAACGTCGACTTATTTGTGTTTCAGCTCGTTTTTATGGGGAGGTTTTACTTGCCAAGATATACTCGGAAATTTACACTTTTCAGCACTTTTTCCCTGACTCACACACCTTCCCACGCCACGCCAGTGCAATTTGCTGCCTGCAGTTTTCACGGAGCTCGCCATTATATGCAAAAAAAAGGCTCCCCATGACGAGAGAGCGAGAGCATTAGGTTGAAACAGCAAGTCTCACAAGAATGTTTAACATAAACTTTCTCCCTGGCTGGATGTCTTCTCCTCCATCCAATTTACCATGGACTTGCTTCTGCCACACCGTGAAAACTGGCGAATGAGGAGTGGATTTATTTTATTCACCTCCACATTAGCTGTTGGAATAAAAATTGTCGGTGAGCTTAATATTCTCACTCCTCCTCATGAAGATCTCAGTTGGAGAGTGCGCCAAAAAGAAGAAGGAGAAAAAAAACTGCCCAACTTTTGTTCATCTTCCCATAGAGCTGTGTGGATATTTTTCATAATCCCCACCCATCCCTGGCTGTTTAAAGTTGGGCGGCAAAACTCATTTTCAACACCTCACCTTGATCCTCCACCTGGTTCTTGTCTTCAGCCACTGGCGTGTGCAATAATCGGGGAAAATTAAGTTAGTGCCACAAGTTTGCACTCTTGCAACACTTTTCACTCTCATTTTCACAGTCACGGAACATCTTCAATCACAGAGTCTGCCTTTCTCACAAGCTTTATACAGTTTTCACCAGGAGACCCACCATAAAAATGAATAACAATGCAAACTTTAGCAATTACTGGGGGATATTCATTGCTAAGGTTTAAATTTAAATAGGTGTTCTGTTATATGGGACTCTGAGCGCCATCTAGGATAGTCTACCCCTTCTGCACTGAATACCATAAATTGACTTTTCAAGTAAACGAATTAAGAGCAATGCAAGAAAAGACGTACTGAAATCCTGAAAGGCGGAAGTAATAAAAGTTTTCAGTGAGCAAATTTCATAATAATGTCAAATCAACTTCCCATCCGTGTATGGTAAACACAGCTGAAATTTGTTGTGCCATAATTAAAAGATGCCTCAAAGTTTGCAAAACTTTCCACCAACAATATGCAGAGGAAATGCTCCAAGATAATGCCTGTGGAAATAGTCACTGTGAATAATAATATGGGACGCTCCATAGAAGTCTTGGGTTGAGGCATTTTGCTCCAGACAAAAATTTGACATAATTAAGGGGAGGGTGAGTCGTGGGAGGAGGATTGTGTGAATACCTATGACACAGTTAAGGTAGAATTAATTAAAAATTCATTACTCTGTGTCTGTGGAAAGTCCACGGAGACGCATGGAAAACCTCAGTGTGACATTTTCTAGCGGCAGCCACTTATCAAGTGGCCCAAAAGCTTCTTGTTTCATTTAAATGGATAAAAGTTCTCTCCACACAACCATTATCACTCCCCTGAGGACGTTGTCACCTTCATTTCAACTTTAGAATTTTCCACTGTCTGTTTATGTGGTTGTTTTTTTGCCCACCTCCGCTGAAGCGGAAAAACATTGCCGGGAAGAACCTCATGAAATTTCCATGGGCCTGGGAGAAAAAAATATCCACCAGAGTGACTTGTATTAATTCAGTCCAATAAACTTTCTCAGGGAAACTCACCCCGAAGGCAATAGACTTGTTGTTTGCCACTGAGAGTTGAGTATATAATTTGAGAGAAAAGCCTACGTTAAAATCTTGATTAAAATTCATGTATTGCCACCCGGTGCCGTGTCTTTTTCTCAACACTCTCCCCATCCATGAGACAATGACATTCATGTGGCGATGGCACATAGAAGCAATCCACCCTCAGACCACCTGGAGGGTAGCTCAAATGTATGCAAAATGCTATAAAGTTGAATGTCGTCACTTTCTCAGTTCTCACATCAAACCTCTTAAATGTTGGGTGCGATTTTCCCAGTGTGTGTGTGTTAGAAAAGTTTCTTGTTGTGGAATGAAAGGGATTTTCTTGTACGTCCACAAGGGGTGACCGGAGGTTCAACACAGTCAGGATTGCCGAGCAAAAGCTCCTAATCTCATTATCTTCTTACTGTGTGCAATATTTTGTAAGTAGTTTAAGTGCTCAAATAAACCAGCTTATCTCGGAAATTAGATCAATCTTAACCCTTTAACGTTTTGGTTATTAATTTCAGTGTTGTTCTAAAATGTTAAAATTGTGCTGCGACCAGGGGAATCTAGGGAAAAATACTTTCTGAATATTAGATAATAGAGATTTTAGTTTATATCAAAACTTCGACTAAACTTTCACAGTGGAGGCGCCTGGTAAAAACTCTCTCTTCTATATCCTGCTATTTAGAGTTCTCCGGGCACTTTTCAAGTCACAGCCGCCTCGCTAACACTGTGACTCATTGTCTTCACCTTCTCACACCCCGCCTGAGGGGTTGGGCTGTGAGATTGGCGGTTGGTTGTCTGACAACCAAAGTGCGACTCTCTCTCTCGAGTCAGACAGACAGCAACTCGAGGCGGTAGAGTGGAAATTGGGTGAGAGTTGCAGCCGAGGGAAAATTGTGGCTTTTGCACAACACCCGATAAGAAACTCCAGCGAGGGTATACCTCGCATCGTGATTGAGTCTGCAACAAATAATTGCTTTCTCTTTTGCAAAATTCATTTAAATTCAAATAAACGACTATACAGGAGGTAAAGAGAGACAAAATAATTGACCTGAGATTCGATACATCTTTCTGGGGATCACTAAATTGGTCTCATTAGCGTGGAAGCTCAATATTCCATGGCTAGTCACTGCGTCGGATGGTCCTCTAGAAATTATTCCAAACAATTCAGAGGGTATCGCATCCGTAGTCATTGTGTAGCCGAGATTAAATTTCAACACACAAGAACACCAATTGTTTCCAATCGTTTGATGGTTCTCAGGGAAGCCAGACACAATGATTGCTGTATGCAGAGGAAATGCTACAAGCTGCAGCAGATATTTCTGGCCACTGGCACACACGGGGGACTTTACGGGTGAAATGGGAGAAAGTGAGAGATAACGTAATTAGCTATTCGTGTTTGAATTTGCCGGATTGAACGAGTCTGGCCCATTTCATCAAATATTCCCTCTGCGTGTGTTTTACAAGGTGTCTCTCAACGTCTCTTGTAACACCACTTCACCTGTCTGACTCTCATCACCTCAATCAGAACCTCTTGCCTGACCATTGGTCAAGCCCCTTGGGGAATGTGGAGTTGGCATAACTGACTTGATTTCTGTATAACGTCCAGAGAAATGGGGAGAAGTCATGTGAAATTTTATTACAAAATTCCTTGTGAAATTCATTGGAAAAGGATGGGATAAAAAGTAAATCCAGGATGTGTGTGGAAAACATGAAAACAAATCCTGCAATTGGATTTTCATCGGCCACCAAATGTTTATCCATTTCACCCATGCGAGGTAAAGAAATCAAGTGGATTCTCTCAGTCTGGGGCAACACCAGAGGGGGGGAAATGCATATATGAAACCACAAAATTGAATCCACCTCCGCACCACTGAGCCTCATACACACATCCAGGTGTTCGTCACAGTGTATATTTGTGCACAATGGAGTGAATATGAACCGGATGACATCATTAACAATTACCGGTTTTCCGTTGACCAGAATATCAAAGGGAATGGTATGAGGATCATCAGCTAATTTACTCCACCACCCTTCCGGTCAAACATTCAATGGAGTGGCATCAGTCGGATGTGGTACATGAGTGATGAGATTACCATTGAAATTGCTATTTTGACATTTTCTCATTAAAATCGAATAATAACAAAACAGACGCAGGGAGTCCAATTGGACTCCAGGGACTCTTCAACAATGAAATTGTCACGATATACCCAACGAGGAATAGGAGGGAAAGATTTTGGGGGGATTTTCTGTCATATATTTTGTTTATATAGAATCTTTTTGGAGATCTGATAATATCTGATGTATATGTACATATATAGGCGATGCCTCTCGGGCTCTGAACACAATTGAGGGTAAAATATATTGAGGGTGCATCCGATAAAGTACAAATTCAATTGTCTCAACGGTAAATGCAATACATCGATTTTTCACTCTCTTGGTTAGCCACAGAGTTGAAAAACACCTAAGAGAATGTTTAATTTATGTCATTTATGTTAAATTTATTAATGTTCGAACAGAGTCTTCTTTTTTGTAAAATTAGAGTATTAAATTAATATTTCCAAGGGAACTTTAGTGAGAAAATCTATTTTGTATTTTTAATATATCTCTCAATCCCTTATCTACAAAATGTGCCCTTCTTCACTGAATGGACGCAAAAAAGCATTATGGACTCTTCTCTCAATTTCCCACAATTTACCCGTCCCCTTTGGCTGGTAGAAGCGCTCTAGCTAGGCCATCAGCCTCGACAGTGCAATAGCCAGTCGTAAATATTCTTCCTCGACAATTTCATTTCCACTCACAAAATCAAGCCCACACGAGTGCAAAGGAATTTTTCTCAAGTCCCACCCCCCAATTTTTCTCGCCGGAAAAACCAAAAGAAAATCCCTTTTATAAATTAGTGGCTTTTCTGGGGCACTCCACATGCTGAAAGTGGCGGTGCAAAATTAATTTTGGCGTGGCGAAACATTTGTTAAGTGATACATATGTTTTCTGGGTGGGCTAATTTTCGCCAAGCCACACATACAATTTAATCATCGCCCAAAATTGTATGACTTCCATTTGTAAATTACTTCATGAGCCCCACTCCCCCCACCCACCCACAGTGGCTCGTAATGCAGCAGTGAATTGTAGCATATTTTGGACACACAAATCTCCCCCAAAAGCCCTGCCGATGCACTGTGGAGGAGGAGGCAACTAATCATTGTTTCAACACCAGGAAAATACATTCTCAATGGGTAGAGACTTGAGATGTGTGGGTGGATTATTTCCACACTTGCATGCAGGATAATTGTGATCACATGAGTAGCATATCCGTCAATTTGGTGAGTAAAATCACCGTAATTATAAGGGATTTGTTCACAGAGAGAAATCCGACATTAAAGTTAAGAAATTTTGCCCAAAGTCGAATGATTTTTCAACTAATCCTAACAATAGGATTAATATTATAACCAATTTTTCTAAAGAAAAAAAAAGATAAATGGAAACTCACTCTTCTATGATTTAGTGTATAAATATGATATATGATAGAAGTTTTTAAAATACGCTGCTCAAATCTAGAGTAAGTAGGATTGGTTTTAGTGCCAAGTAGAAAATTTTAAAAGAAAACTACTATTACTCTAATATTAAGCCTATATATTGATCTGTATTTTATTAAATTTGCAAAAATAATCAGATGGATAAAATCAATCCCCAAGTTACTAAATTTTATTGAAACTTTTTCTAATATATATATCCTACGAGGCGCTTCGCGCCTCTCCCTGCGGGGCTTCTTGCGGTGGCGGAGCGCTTCGTGCTCCGCGGCTTTTTAATTTTACGTTGTTTATTTATTTAGAAAGAATTTGTTGGGAAATTTCTTGAAATTCAAAGTTAGTGACGGTCCAAAT
>CAKKOB020000448.1:0-22878 GCA_918844115.2 Phlebotomus perniciosus | reverse complement strand
CACACACAGACACACAGACACACAGACATTTTGGAGATGGGTATTTTCGGACTCCTGAGGTCACGTCCTATCGAGATATGATGGTTTGGGGGAGATCTGGCCAATTCACATATGCACACTCGGCTTTATATATATAGATTTTACTCTAAAAAGTATCGTCTTTTAGAATTGAATCCAAAATTTTTCTTTGTGTTACTTTCCTGGTAGCAAGATGTAACCTATTCGGTTGCTATGGGACGAGTCAGCTGGAAAGAAAATCCCAATTCCAGTGTTGACAGGGGAAAATTGGGAAACAAAGCGAATGTATTGATATTGTCAGGGGTGAAATCAAATTTCCATCCCCTTGGAGAAGCTTTTTTGAGCTCTCTGTGCGGGGGAGAGACATACAAGTGTTGCCTGTCACAGAAGACTCATAATATCAATAAGCAGCCAATTTACCAACAGGAAAATTGTGTTCAATGTGTATTTGGATGGAAAACTGACGAAGGGGAACGATTCTATGTCTGTGTGACACATGTGCCGCCCAATAATCCTGCTCCTGTGCCCGTTTAGTCCACAAGAAAATTCATCTGCATCAAGAAAACTCGCTTCTTTAGGTCACCCGCTCGGCTGTCTGTTGAAATGATTGAAAATTCATTGAAAGCTTCAACAAGTCATTCTGGCATCCATCGGAAGAGCGCCTCATACTCACGTCCTGCCCATCATGTTCACATTTGATTTGGTCTCTTCTCTCCAATATTATAATGTCGACGCCTCGTCGTGTGCATGAAGTTTTCAGATTGAGAGGCATCAAGACAGCTCGGAGGCGGTCGATGTCATCTTCATCTCATCACATGATATTTCTCAACTTGGCCACGAAGACGATGCAAATTTAATTTCCGATTCGATGTGCCTGAATATTTTTGCGGGAGAAAATACTTTTCTGGGATGTTTTCAATCAAATCCTTCATCCAGAACTTTCTTCCCTTCCTCCCCTTAACTCCTAATGATCACTGGCACAGCAAAAACTTAGCCATGATAAGGGGAGGAAAAAAAGGCTCATAGAATTAAATGAATCGCTTCATTTCCCGCCCAATGGGATTTTTCTTCTCTGTATCTCCTCAAAATTGACCCCATTGGCGTGTCTTGTTTTTAAGCGACAGTCCAAGGAAATTTACTGATAGTGAGGGTTCAAAAAACCCATTGTGGGTGTCATGTAATGGTCGATACTATGAAAATTGATAAATGGAGTGTATCAGATTATTGGTGACGAGGCGAAAATTGCCTGTAAAATCACTTTGCACTGTGCGAGTCTGAAATTTACCTATATTATATATTGATTCCCTCTATTATTTTTCCACAAAGTCATTTTTTTCACTCTCCAACATAATTTATTTTGCACACTATACTTGTGAAATCCCCATAAACTCAATTGTTGGTACCTCGAGGAGTAAAATTGGAGATTGCTATTGAAATCGAAAATTCCACAGAGCTCAAATTTCGATATATCAATTCAATCATGGGGTTTTGAAGAAAAAGCTAGAAATGTGTGGCGATAAAATAGAATTCACATGCAATTTTATTGAACCGCTGAGTTCTGGACGAGAATTGTTGATTGAATTGCTCAAAAGAGTGTCAATGAATTTCTCATGGTGTTCAGAATATTATGTTATTTCTTCAATGAATATTTGGAAATTCAATAAATTTTTGGAAAAAAAATCCCTAAAATAAACCACTTTTTGGAATGTCTTATCAAGCTGAATAACAAACGTTGGCATCTAATTTCTAATGAATTCTTCTTTGGGATAAAATGCAAAAGAATTTTACTCATTATCTTTTTAATAGAACTTTAAATTCCAACATTACCTCCTGATTCTGCCAACTATTTGTCCACTTAGGCAAAGTCTGTGTTCATCCTGAAAAATATTTTATGCTAAGAAGAGACGACCCTATGTCTGGGTAAACTATCGTGGGAGTGTAAAAGTTTCACATGCCATAAAATTGTGAATAAATTGCTCAAAAATTCTCATGAAACAATTTTAGATGAAAATGTTTCAAAAAAAGCTCCGTCGATGAAACACACGGAGGAGAGAGAAAAAAGGCTATCGAGGGAATTCTGACCACATTTACGTGTGTTGTGGGTAAGGTGGTATAAGAAGAGCATCAGAATTAATTCCATGGCATAGAGTTCCCATTATGATGAAAAAGGTAAGCCGCCAATTAAATATTCAAATGTAATTGTGGGGATTCAATTTCGTCTGCAAGTCCGGCGAGTGGAAGTTCCCAATGTGGGAAAGAGGAAAAACCATGAGAGCCGGTAATTCTCATCCATTATTCATTGGAGAGGATGCCAGGAGAGAAGAACCAAAAAACCGTGTAGCACTTTTCTGTTTATACAAAAGGCATCATAGGGATAGCGCTTTTTTAGTCACCTCCCTCTGAGGGCAGAAAAAAAGCTCTGAGACGGTGAATTAGAACAATTTGGCATAAACGATACGATTTTCCGTTTATTTTCTGTTGTTTAACTTTTATTGTTTACTTAAGTCTTTATTTTTCTGCCTTTTGTCTTCAGACCCTTGTTTTTAGTATATATGGGGATCGAAAGATCTTCATTACCATATATAAAAAATCTGACTGAGAAATTAACTTAATCAATCCCTTATTGATTTGTCATGAACACAAAGGGTCGTTGAGAGGATTTTTAAGCGTCACAGCTCGAGATTTGCTCGTCGTGTCGTAAATCTGTCTGAGGCTCAGCTTTTCTCTATATACCCGAAAAACATACACATACCTACTCCCATAAATTTCACGCTAAGTAAATCACTTCCATTTAAGCCTGACGCATGTTTTGCGGCAATTTCGTGATTGACTCTCGGCACATGCTAAAGTTCAGACAACACGAGGCACTTCCTTTTCATCCAATGACGTGAAATGAGGGGATTTCTGGCTTTTTTGGCGGTTGGGGCACGGTCACTGAAAGGGTCATCGTTATGGTGAAATATCAAATTGACCTCAAACGCGCCCTTCTTTCACACTATTGTAACCAGTTCATTATGGCAAACAGAATTAGGGTGCAAATGATCTGTGAAACTTATGAAATATATCAGAATATAATGTTATACCTATATATAGAGAACTTTTTGTTTTAAAAGAAGCTTTTTAAAAAAAAGTTTTGAAACTCTTCAAAATTTCTGAAGAGCTTTTTTGGTTTCTTGAAAAAATAAGAGCTCTTTTAAGAGCCTTAATTTAGAGAGCTCAAGAGTAATCTCAAAAAACTTTGAAGATTTTCTTAGTCTTCTTAAATATCCAGAGAAGCTGTTCCGTATTCCATAAAGAATTGTAACTCTCTTTTCTCCAGGAAAGATCAAAAATGGTTCCTCAGGTGAAAATGAATTTTTCCCGACATTTTCTTAAACCTTCGAATCCTAATGAAAGCCATTAACGCACTTTTCGCGCCATCAAGCGCCACTCTGCAGGTATTTACGGGGTGAGTGTCTTCCTAATCACTCTCTGAGATCATCCACCCTTTTTCTAGGGCGGAGACAGTGATTTTATCGTTAAAGTGCCACATTATTGTCTCACTAATGGGGAATTAGCACATTTTCTCTAATTTTTCCACCCACCCTTACATTCAGGGGCGATAAACCAACAAGCTGGTGGAGGGTGGAAAATTTCCATTTCGGCACAAAACTCAAAGAGAGGATTTATGGGAACGTCGAAATAGAGAATAAATTCGCAATAATTTCCGAATCACATGTATGAATGAAATTCACATGAAATATGCAATATTGAACGATGCCATTAGTGAGAGATTTGTTGATATTGGAGAGGTTTTTTTCTGATTTTTTTTTCTGTTCATATATTTTACAGTTCATCGTTAGATCGTGAAGTAAAAGAGAAAACTGTGCTCTAAATAGTTTTTTTTTCTCCCTATATTGTCCAACAAAACTCTGAAAGTCTCGAACACAGACATAAATGCAAAATGTGAATGTAGGGGAGACTTAAATCCTCCAAAAGGGCTTATAAGACTTTTTTTTCATGGGTGAGTCACATATGCGAATCGTTTAGTTTGAATAATCTCGTGGAAAATGCCCAACATCGTGGGATTAAATAACATGGACGTTCATGTGATCATTTTCAGTCTCGTTTTCGATACAATGACGATTGATATGGATAGAAAAATATGTTTTGCTGTAAATATTCGGTATTAGGTTCATAATATTTCCATGGAAAATACATAACAATCCCCCTATTGAAAGATTTTTTTTTCACCTATAACATCATTTTCCTCCCCTCGGTAACGGCTTTAATGCTTGAGGAAAATTCTATCAATTTTCCAGAGGTTGAGGAGTTCATAATCGCAAGATGTTCAGAGAGAGTGACATTTTCACGCCGTAAATTTCATAAACCGATTTCCACATCCATCGACTCCCAGGCCTCCCATTTGAGCCATATGTGAGACATGTTGGGGGGATGAAAAATTCAACTGGCGAATGGCAAAAGGCACAATGAAGCTGCTCAGCCTCTCAGTCTGACACCCACTGTCACAGGCATTTTATTGACATATTACTTTGTTCGATGTTGTTCCCATATTGGGGAAAAGGACTCAATATTGAGGGAGTGACAGGGATATGGAGGGATTTTAAGACCCTGAGTGGCTCTATTGATGATCGCGGTGACACTGGATGGAATTTGTGGGTCAAGCAGGAGGGCAAAAATTGTTAGAACTTATAAGTATATAGAACAAGAGGATTAACCCGTCTTTGATACATATTTTGGCGCCTGATTTGCTCATTCCCTTAAGAAGTTAGTGTAATTCCACTCATGAAGTATTTTCTATGAATTTCTAGCCAATAATTTACAACCGGTAATTTTTTGACTTTGAATTTACAAACATTTTAATGGCTAATTTAGTAAAAATTCGGTTAACTACAACAGAATGTAATAAATTTAACAACCTTTTAACAAAATAAGAGTAGCAAAAACGTGATTTAATTCTACAATTTTTGACTATCTTTCTCTCACTCATGTCACGGTAAAATGTAAATCAATTTCGTTCCAACGTCATGTAGACTTCACTTTGGTAGCAAAAACACATCTTCTATGTCTTTGTGCTATACAAAAATTGATGGATTTCACGGTGAAACAAAATCACCCGCCCCCATAAAAATCCTGCCACGTGAGAGATGCTTTTACAGAGAGTCATTTCCCCAAGGAATCCAAACATTCACCCAAAAATGTTTGACGTGAGCTTTCTGCAGTCACTCAATTTTTACTCCCATCCCTTCGTAGAAATTTCGGCTTTCCTCTCTCTGTAAATGAACGACACTCATGAATTTCTATAACAATTCTTTTTTTATGTTGTCTGCGTGAAAGAATTGTGAATGTTTCTCTTCTATAGATCAATTTCTTTTGCATCTTCTTGCAGAGATTGCAATGTGAAGTTCTCTTGCTCTCTATAGAGTTTGAAGAATCTCACCTGAGGGTGTGACACGTTCTGGTGAAGTATCATTGAGGGATTTTCACTCTTGTGAATAATTTTGTGAATTATTCATTTACCTAATTCAGTGGAAAAGTTCAGACGAATTGATTAAAGTTCTTCATAGAGGGAAAAGCTATGATGATATCTCAACATTATCTAGGCGTTTCGTATGTAATGTAGGTAATATTATAGTTTAACATAATACTTCTCACTCTCAAAAACAACTTAATTAACGATGATTGAAATGAAGTTGATTTTATGCAAAAAATCTCACAATTTTCCCTGCGTCAATCGTGCGAAAAGTCACGGCAAAAGGTGTGAGATTGAAAATCTTGTTATTCCTCCGCGAGCCTTTACGTGTTTTTCTCCAGCAAAGAAAACGGTTCGGACAGCTCAGGGATGAGGGACCGCAGAAATCCAATCTGGAACATCTGATTGGAATTGCTAATTTTGTATTACCTCCGCAATGAGAGAAGAAATCTTCTTTGATTATATTTGTCTCTAGGGTGCTTAATTTAAATTTTTTTCGCAGAGAAAACATTCTTGAGGTCATTTCGGCAGGGCGTATACAAAAAAGTCACTCTCTATAGAGCTTTTTTTCCTGCCACCCGCTTCTCGACAATTTAGAGCAGAAATGGGAGAAAGCAGGAGAAAGAAGAACGATGAAGAATGAGATTTTCAGGATTGTACAAATTATGAAATAATTACATAGAATGGGGATGATGGAAATTCTGTCTCTCAGGGGATTTTTTTTTATCATTTTCTCCCCCCAGTCAAATCAAAAGGTACGAAATGTGCTGAAAATTGGGTGGAGAGAATAAAAAGAAAACAGAGAGATAACCATCAAAAATTAGGGGATAATTGAGAGAGTCTCTTTGAGGTTAATTTACATCTAATTAAGTGAATATTGAGGGCTGTTTTTCTACATTCATCTCCTAAATGATTTCATTTAATTGCAGGACCAGGATTTTGGGGACTCATCAACCCACAGTGGAATATGTGCAACAAGGGACGTCGACAGTCACCGATTAATGTTGAACCGGAGAAGCTCCTCTTTGACCCCTACTTGCGACCCCTTCACATTGACAAACACAAGGTATTACATACAATTTGTCATCCTTTCTTCCCCTATTGCTTACAATTTTTCGCTCTGCAAATCACAATGATCATTAATCATTTCTGGTGAGAATTGTTCTTGACCATCGAGAAAGTTGATATTCTGACTTTACCAGGTTCACTCTCGAACTATGGGATCCAAGAAAAATGTACAAAAAAACACTAAAAAAAATGTGGCGAGAAATTTGAACTTTGAGTAAATTCGTTTAGGTATATCCTCCAATTACCTTGACTCACATCGTCCAGCAAAAATGTAACGCAAGCTCTGGCCTTTGTTAATTGCTTGAACAGCCCTCGAAATGCTATTGAAAATACTTCAGCTGAAATGTGTGAATAGATGTCTATTGGAGTATCCTTGATTGAGATATTGTATCACTAATTGTCGCTCTTTTATCCTGTGCCCAAAAATTGCAGAGAAAATCCCACAGAAAAGGAACTTTTTCTCCCCAGGAAGCAATAGACTTCCTTTTCATCACTCTTAATTCCAGCTCAATTGATTCTCTTTCCTCCCCCCGAAAAAGAGCTCGTGTGTCACGAGTCGTCATCAGCATTATTGTGTGCACACTTGAAATCTCACACCCCCTATTCATTTCCCTAGAGTGAGAGTTCTGAAATGAGAGAAAAATTCTGGGGGACACCCCACCATCTCCTGATTCATTTTCATGATGTGCTTAAGTGGTTTTTTCCAGCCTCTCGATGGCGGGAAAAAAGTTACCCTCGAACCCTCTCGAGGAAGCAACTCTCAGAGGAGATAAATCTCAAACACATTATCCACTTTTTGTCAACCTGTTTCATCGTATTCGTGCGGAAGTTCATGAATCTTTGTCGCTTCACCCTTGTCTGAGAATGTGTGTCGAATGAACGAATGTTGATGATGGTCGTCTCTTGGTATGTTGAGTACATTTATTATTGTTGTCGTTCTTGTTTGGCAATTTTGTGATTTTTTTCCTCCACCACCATCAAATCACTCTCGGCACTCACGCCTATTCCTTACTTTGCATACAGAGTTGAATGGAAATGGTTTCATCAAGATTTTGAAGATTTTGGAACTTTTAATAAATTGTTAATCCACTTTTAAATGCTTTAAATGTCCTATTAAGTTTATTATTCGGACTAGAAAATCTTAGATCTAAAAGCAAAAATTCAGCAAAGAAAAATTCTTAGGAAATTTCTTAAATTTCCAAAGAAAAATTATCCCTTTCCCTTTAAATTGGCCATTTGAGAGTTTCTTGATCCCTTAAGCTCCACCTTTTCCAATCTTCAAAAATCGTCTAATTTCCCTCCAGCTCTGCCCCTAAAAAATCTCCCTCGGCCCGAGGGTTAAATGGCATGTGCTAAGAAATTGAGTATTGGGCGTCTCATCATCATCAACATCTTGTATGTTGCCACCATTGACATAAATGCAAAATACACCACAGAGACCGGCAGATAAGACGCCCTGGTGGGTGGCGCACAAAAAAGTCGGTATGAAGTCGGTGAGAGCGAGATATGAAAATGATTCTCGCGCGCCCTCGTATAGGGAAATGATTTATAGCAATGATGAGCTTTTTGTGCGAGAAGAAAGTATCACCCAAAGTGTGGGAGGACCCCCATCCGGGACGACGAGCTCCACTCTTCCAAATGCGAAACGGAAGATGTGATACAAATGTGCGCTCTCGAGATAGTGCCGTTGCTTGCCTTTTGTCATACACACGACATCATCGAGGTTGAAGTAGTTAGTCATAGAGAATGATAATGGGGTGCAAAATTTGCAGCTGAAATGGGGAGAGAGAGATTTCCATCTTGAGATATTTCCATTGCTTCCTCAAACCCAAGAGAGAGAGAGAAAGTTCTTTTCTGGCTTGGAAAAAATATCATTTCGTATTAAGCGTTGGAAATTATTGTTGGAAAAAAGTGCGATAAGGTTAATTAATTTGTCCACCCACAGCATGTCAAAAGCACGGGACAAACGATCCACGAGTGGAAATATTAATTTGCAATGACAAATGGAATATTTAAAGATTCAAATGAATGGTCATCCGAAGACAAAAAGACCACCGCAGTGAATGACATATTGTTGACAAATACGAATTAATTTATTTTCTATTATTCCTTTCTATTTATATTGTTAGCTGATGCGTCAATAAGCTAAAATTATACTTCACAATTTTTAATTATAAAGCTCTCAATCACATAATTTTGCAAATTTATGAAGGATCTAGCCGATAGCTTTATTGTAAACCCTTAACTCTAAACTAAACCCTGTAAAAGTCCCTACATTTCTATATGTTTTGATTTATTTCTCCTCCATCACATTCGTACACATAGTGAAACACCCTATAGATTAAAAACACCCCTGTGGAAATTATTATTCTAAAAGAGCAACTTCTCCATACATAATCCATTCAACTGATGTATATTTTAGAAACAAAATGGATTACTTTTGCAATAGCATAACTTCTCAGTATTTGTTGCAATTTATTTAATAATTAAAATCACATTGAGGAGGTGGAAGCCTCTCGAAAACAGAATGTATTATTCAGAACTATTGTCTTTATCGCAGGTGTCTGGAACGCTCCATAACACAGGTCAATCGCTGGTGTTTCGTGTGGACAAGGATACGAAACAATATGTAAATATTTCCGGAGGACCTCTGGCGTATCGTTATCAATTTGAGGAGATTTACATCCATTATGGCACGGAGAACAGCCAAGGATCTGAGCATCACATTCATGGATACAGTTTTCCAGGAGAGGTGAGTGTTTTTTCTTCCTCTTGACCCTCCTTGACAATATCACCCTCTGTTGACTTTGGATATGGTTTCTTTATCGCACCCACCCCTTTTCCACCCACTCGAGGAAAGGTCGCTTTTATCACCTCTCTTCGACAGATAAATTCAAATGCCCACGGATAATCTCACTTCTCGTTTGACAAATTTTACGTTTGATTTTCCCTGTTGTTTTCCCTCGTTCCACACCCAATTAACTCTCCATCCCTTGTCGTGTATTTCCAACAATTATCACCCTAAATTTTTTTTCCTCGCCTGTCCCACATAAAATGCAGCCATTTGGGGATAAAAAACAAGTATAAAAATGCAAAAATTCCGTCATATTCCGCATCTGCATCCACGAATTGGGTAAAAATTCAAATAGCAGAGATGGTGATGATGATGACCCGGGCACACACACTTGTATCCATTTTGTGCTGATGGTAATCCATTTAAACGATTGTGTGCCGAAGCTCTTTTTAATGGAATTCCCACCAGTGTGACCCGACCACTCACTTCCTGTGCATGGATATTGTCAACAGCAGTGATCTGGGCGCGTTTTATGTGAGTGGCCCGGAGGTGGGAGTAGCAGACTTCACGAAGGCGCGGCAAAGCGATAAAATTCATACGTTATTTCTAGTGTTAAAAGTGTCAAAATTTTCCTGCGGCAAGTGTCGCTAGGACCAGGTATTTCAATATACCGTAGAAACACAGGCCGACTTATAGGAGCTGTGATTCTTTTGTGGCAAACTCAAAAGTCGGTCCATAAACAATGGAGGTAAACTTATAAGTTAAGATCAAATTGTTGACCTGGCAAAGCTCGAATTATGGTACATGAAGAGACTTATATGATCACATTTTGGAAAGGTCTCGACCTGGACTATAACATACTAAAGTTTAAGCAAATTGCATAGTCTCGTTCTCGAGATATTTGTCCTCGAAACTTTAAAATTAGATTTAGATTTATTTATATTCATGCCCAAGGAAAAAAAATGAACCTATAGAACCGGAGATAACCCGGATTGTAAATTCAAAATTTTGGCCTTAATATCTAGTGGAATTTAGGGATCCTTAATTATTTAAACTGGAGTATCACAGTTTATTTGAGGTCCTTTAGCACCGTTTCGGCTTCCATCTCCTCATCAGTGTCCGTGGACAAGGGCGCAGGGTGTCTGACGCGCGTTGTACAAATATTGCTCCAGTGCACATTCTATGCCCCATCATCGCTGAGCGCCAACAATTCACTGAGGATAATTGAAATGAGTGTGTTTTTCAGGGAAGTGAGAAGTGTGAGAAGCACTGTTGTTTTTTCACCCAATCCCCTGGAGCTGGACCAGAATATAATTCTCACAGAGATGTAATTAGATTGTCTCGGTGGATGCTTGAGGGTAAAATTTATAATCCGTAGAAAAGCACGTGATTGAAAAATTCACCCCAAAAGCTGAGTAGAGATCGTTAAAATTGAATCAAAATGCAATTAGGATCATTGAATGGTTAGTGTATCAAAACTAACGCAAATTTCCCAGGAAAACTTGGGGGGAGGGGGTGAGAGTTTAGCACTCCATCTAAACTATTAGTGTGACTTGGATTTTGAGAGCAATTTGACCAGACAAGGGTTGAGGAAAATGGGAAGACAATCAAGTTTAACACCCTCCTAAAGTCTACCATCGCCTATTTGTGTGCTTTCTCACAGCACCGACGTCCTTATTATGTTCTTATTATTATTACGTTCTTATTAAAGCCAAAAGTCTCCCTAATCGCACTATTGAGGAGACAAGAGGGAATTGCTGTGTGTCTGAAATGTTGAAAGTTTTCAACCAAAGTTTCCCGGGGAAAAAGACAATTAAAATGTTAGAATTTCGATGGAGGCGCCGGGTGAAAGCTCACATCTTTTGTAAGTTCTAACTTTTACTGATTTTCTTTTAATTGCTCTTTGTTCGGAACTTTACAAGATCTTCGCAGAACTAAATTTCCATATATAAAAATTGCTTTGAATTTTTCACTTGGAAACTTGAGTGGAGAAAACCCTCCTTCATGTATTTTCAAGTGCACTTTCCAACACACAAATCTTATCCAATTTTCTCCACCTTTCGCTCAAACCTTTGTGCTTTGTTGTATTTTTGTGGGTGGTTTGTCCATCACAAAAGGGACAAGAAGGGTCGCTTGAAATTTTCGACCAACAACACACAAACAAGTTTATCCTTTTGCAAAATCACCCCCAACCCCTTTTCAAGCATTGCAGAAATGATGGTGTGAGAGAATTTTCCAACTCTGATCTGCAACAAGGAAAAGTTTTCCGATAAATTATCGATTACATATTATTATTAATTCATATCTGATGACGATGATCAATGAATGTTTGGTAAAATGAAAACTTTTCCTTTTTAGGATTATAAATTGCAAACTTTCTGTGCTTTTCCACTCTAAATACATTTGCACTGGGATTGGAAATCCCACTAATGTCTTTTTTCCGTCCTGCAAACCTTTCCCCCTTTGTATGGTCTTCCTCTCAAATTGATCGATTGGGGTGTAGCTTTTAGTTATACCTGGTTAAAGGAGCTTAAATGATGCATCATATAATATTTATAATATGAGCTTTTCCGAAGAAATAATTGAAATTATTCAAGAAACTCATACAAATTGATTCAATAGAAATCCGATCTAAACTTAAAACCTTAAATATTCCCTAAATCTCATCGGTAGTCTCATCCTTTATTGCCATGGGATTTTTGGTGGTAAAAGCTCATGTAGATGTGGACGATGAGCTCCATTCATGTGGATGGAAATTTTCTGGCAGCAGTGATGGAAAGGAGCTGAAATTAATTTTATAGCCCGCTAAAATGTTTCATTCTCAAAGCACTAAAGCTCTCTCTCAACAATTTGCCAACGAGAGTGCCTGCAGTGATGAGCAATTCGGGGCACAAGTGCATGGAAATCAGAACTAAACGACTCCAATTCCTCATGTGCGGTCGATTCTGTGAAATTACACATTTTCCACTTTAATCTCTTGAGCAATCCAAATAAAACATCTTTCTTTATTGTATCTCATTGCAGATTCAGTTGTATGGATTCAACAAGGAATTGTATCGCAATATGTCAGAGGCGCAACATAAATCTCAAGTAAGGATCTTCATAAACACCTCGAAACAGTATGTGAAGACGATTTATCTCTTTCACAGGGAATTGTTGGAATTTCACTGATGGTCCAAATTGGTGATACGCCCAATCCTGAACTTAGAATAATAACAAGTACTTTTAATAAGGTTTTATACAAAGGTAAGTTAATAATCCCAATATTTTTCCCATGGCATTTTTCCATTAAGCGAAAATACGAGTTTTCCCAGCGGAGTGGAAAAAACAAACAAATTCTCTAAAGAGGATAATGTTTGGGGTTATTCGTCAAAATATGGGCGTATGATTGATTTCCCGTTGTTTTTCATATGGTTTTATTGAAAATCCGTAAAAGGGCGGATCAGTGCTTGTGCAGAATTTTTATTTCTAAATTTAATGCTTAAGGAAAATCCTTCAAAACGCGTGTTGGCGGAAGTTATTCACCCCTTGAGTGCTATACTCCCTTTCGAAATCCCTCACATTTGGAATTATTCAAAGAGGCCGAAGGGAGTTACAGATAATCGGATTATCTGAGGGGGAAAAAGCAATTTTTAAGCATTGAAAACAACTCCACTCCCCTTCAAATTCAAGGTAATGGGGATGAATTTCGGGAGTCGTGACAGGAATCAATTGAGAAAATTGAAAAACCTTCGCAAAATGCGTGATTTCTTCGACAGCACTTCAAGGAGGAAAACCAAGAAGCAGAGAAATATCAAGAAAATATATGTCACAAAGATTCCGCTCAACTGTTGCAGAGTCAGGGGCTTGTGATCATTATAATCTGGAGGTTCTTTAGCATACTTCGGATCCCAGAACAATCTATGCCAATATTCAGTCAAACCGCACTCCAAAAGCTTCCATAGCTCCTTGTTAAAAGGTCTGGTTAGATGTGAATGTTTCTGCAGGATTATTGAAATAAAATGTGGCAAGATGGACTGTTTGGTGGTGTGAAAGTAAATGCTTTCACTGGCAAAATTCTGATTCAAATATGATACGGAAAATTTAGTTATGACCATGGCTGCCTTAAAATTTGGATCTAATGTCTTCGCCCGATAGTATTCCAACTCCTTAGAACTAACCAATTGCACCATAGAATTATACGGATCGCTTAAAGAGAACTGCTGTAGTAGTTCTTCAATTCCGTAGATCTTGAAGTCCTCTTTCAGCATCTTCGAAAGAGTGTCCACTGGAGCAAGGTTCTTGTTGTCCTTCAGAAAGCCAAAGAGCAATGCTTGATAACTACTTCTCAACTAGAAGTAAAATATTTAGCTTTAAATTGGCATTAAAAAAAAGAAAAAAACAAAAAAGAGATCTCACCACAATGCTAAGCACAATCCACAACATGAGGAGAAAGCGAGCAAAGTTTCTTCTCGGAACCGGAAGTATGCACCCTCCAAGAATTATGTCGACAATGTTCAATAACGGATATCTGTTGTTCTGACCGAAGATGAAGTCTCTCCTTTGTCGTGAAATAAACTTTCCGACAGTCACAAGACCCGCCCAAAGGATTAAGACTGCCAGGAAAGAGCTCCATACGGATATTTGAAAGGGAACTAGGATTTTTTCTATCGGAGTATAAGGCCTTCCGGGTGGAATGAGAAGAGTCAGTTCTGTTGTAAAGTAAATTATACTGGTATCCACCGATGATTCCTGATATATAATCGTTGTAGGGAATCCCCCTATAATGAAATCCACTTCACGTTGACGAAGCTAGAAGAGATCCCATATGTAGTACGAACTCTTATGTACAATCAAAGCTTATAACGTACCAGAGCACATACTCCTGTGGAATTCTCACCCTTGAAAACTCCCCAGCGATCTTTAGATGTTTTCAGAACCGGGGAAAAGTTGAGACGCTGTCCTAATACTTTCATGACGGCTCCATCAAAGCCACCGTAATGGTAACTATCATTGCCTAGATGAGTCAATATCATGTATGGAGGATAATGAAATGTCCCAATCGTAAGGTTGCATCCGTTGAAATTCTCAAGTTTGTCTGGGAAGATCGTAATATCCTTCAGGAATTTGTCCTCTTCAAAAACTCCTATAATGACTGACCGAACCTGTCTACAGTGTTCACGTGTGTAGGGGAAGTAGGTATGAACGAAAGCCCTGTCAGTGTTGTAGGGATCATAAGTCACAATATTCACGTTGATAATATGCAACTTCCAGCAATCCTCTAGGATTTTCTGTACAATATTTGAGTAGTTCTTTTGTATGCTCGTCAGAGCTATGGTATAGAATCCCGTAAAGTCGTAATTTGCAGAAGTCATGTGATCGCGAATGTTACTATGGAATAATTAAAAATCAATTTTACTTATCCATTTAAATTGTTTACACCTTACCTGAATGACTGATAAGAATCCAGGACGAAAATGTTAAAAAATCTCGGATAGTCAATTTTAAACTTATCAAAAGCTTCCACACGATATAAAATACTGCCCTTGGAGTCGTAAAGAAATTCATTGATGATTCCCGATTGTTTTATAAAACTATTATGATCACTATCGGCCCTAGTAATTGAAATTTCCACAGTTTCAACACTATAGAATTCGTTTAAAAAGAATGCCACCACTTGTGAAATGGGATTTCTAAATTTTTCCTCTTTAATTTTGTACTCTTTATCACTGTGACTAATCCTGATTGTAAAGACCAAACATATTATGAGACACCGTAAAATCTTCATCTTAACGCTTTTGAGAAAGTCTCAATGTAAAATGAGCAAAATAAAAAGCTGCATCTCCTTTTTATAAATCCCTGCAAAAGGCAAATTTTATTAATGATGTTCCTTTTTCTAGTTCCCTGATGATGTGTTTTTTGCACAGGAAAAATTAAAAGGTTAATTATGATGTCCAACTATTATAAAAACGCAAATGACAATAAGTCACAAATGTATTTTCTAATTCATTTCATAATGCACTTTAGCCATTTATCACTGAGATACTTTATATATGGGGCGCATCGCGCCTCTCTTTGAATAGTTTATAATGTGAAAAAGGTACAGATTACAAAAAATTGAAAACAAATTTCAAATTTTTAAGAAATCTAAAGAAACCCACCTGATCCCATATCGAGACTCTTCTGGATCTTATCATAGAAAGCACTTCTTGCGTAAACCTTTCTCTTCAGCGGATCACTCTGAGGACAGTATGAAAACTAGTTCTTAGGCATTCTTAGATCCAATATCAACGAATATAAAGGATACGAGAGGAAGTTTCCCCTTTCCATCACCCAGGTTCTAATTGGAATGATCCAGATCCTTCTTCTGAGGCCAGTATTTTTATTTCATTTAATTCAAATATTTGATTCAAAGCGCAGCAATTAGGTAAAGAAGAAAGAATTCAGGAACAAACTAAGCCTAATTTATAAAGTCGAACAATTTCTTTAAAATACACGATGTTTGCGAAAGTATTTCCAGGGTGAAAATTAAGATACTGAACGCGATCAAGATCATATAAGCCATAAAGATTCCGTTCAGTTGATCAAGAGTCAGTGGTTGAGTAATTCCCTGGTCCGGAGGAACTTTCAAGAATTTCGGGCTATAAAAAATCGATGACCATCTATCAATCAGTCCACTCTCCTTGTACTTCCATAGTTCATTGTCGAATGGTTTTTGCAGGTACGAATACTTTCTAAGGTAGATGCAAACGTAGTGCTGAACGACTTGTTCTTTGCTCATGCGAAAACGAAGGCCATCTTTCAAGTGTTGCTCGTTCATATACGCAATAACCGAGGCCGGTGTTATCACGGCTCCTTTGAAGTCGTGACTTGCCGTCATCATTCTATACTCGTCAATTTTCAGTGAATCCGCAACGTGAAACATTGTCTTGTAACGGGATGAGGAGAAGTACTTTGCTGTTCCTTGAACACCGTATATTGGAAAGTTTTCCTGCTGCATTTTCTTAAATGTGTCTGTAACTGAAACGTTCTTCTGCTCCTTGAGGAAACTAAAGAGTGCTCCTTGGTAGCTGCTCCTAACCTGCAGATAAATCTTACAGAACATGTTACTAAATTTCGAATGAAGACTTACCACCAAGCTTGATAGAATCCACAACATCAGGAGGAATCGAGCGAAATTCCGTCTTGGAATAACTGGCATGCTTCCTCCGAGAAAGACGTTGATTGTATTGATGAAGGGATAATTGTTGCCACGACCAAAGATGAAGGCTCTTCTTTCGGGAGTCAGAAACTTAGATGCCGCTGCGACAATAGCTGAAGCAATGAAGCATGATGATAAGCAACTCCATATAATGTAGCGCATCGGCAGAAAGAGCTTTTCAAGGGGCGAATAAGGTCTCCCAGGTGGTACAAGAAGCGTCAAAGGTGTTCCATGATAAGAAATGGTGTTTGATAGCAAGGAGTAGTGGGTGAATGTCGTTGCGAATGATCCGACAGTTAAGTTCGCTTCTCCCCTGAGAAGCTATAAAAAAAATGTTATGAGTCATCTGATATTAGAATAATTTGTAACAATTATCGTACCATTCCACTCACACCCGTCGAATTCTCTTCGCCAACATGGATAGCTCCCCAGCGTTTGTCCGACGTTACGAGGATTAGGGAAAAGTTAAGACGTTGACCCAAGACTCTTGTAACTATACCTTCAATGCCATCGTAGTAGTAGCTTCCGTTCCCATGTGGCTTGAGCAACATGTAGGGAGGAAACTCAAAGGTTCCCACAGTGAGATTGCATAAGTAGAGATTATCGACCTTTTCCGGGAATATAGAGTTATTTTTTCGGAAAGTATCATTCTCAAACACTCCCCAGATGACTGGCTTGACTTCACCACAATGGTACGGTGTGTACGGAAAGTAGGTGTACATAATAGCCCTTTCTAGGTCCTCAGGATCATAGGTGATGAGATTAACGTTGATAATGTAGCGGGCCCAACAATCCTCAAGGATCTTCTGTACAACATCTGTGTAGTTCTTTTGGATACTCGTCAGGACTATTGTGTAGTATCCCGTAAAGTCGTAAGCATCCGTAGACATAATTTTATGAATTTTCCTGGGAATTTTATGTGTATGAGTAGAGTAAGACATGAGATCTCATATTAACCCAACTTACGTAAAAGAACTATAAGAATCCAGGACGAAAATGTTGAAATATCTCGCAATATCTTCTTTAATTCTATCAAACGCCTCCATACGGACTAGAATCTTCCCCTTGACTTCGTAGAGGAATTCATTTATGATCCCCGATTGCAATAAGTAGCTCTGATGGTCCTTATCAGCTCTTGTTATAGTCACTTGCGTTGATTTGACACTATAGAATTCTACTAGAATAGCTCCTAACATTTTTGAAAGCGGATTCCCGAACTTAGGTTCTGGAATTTTGTATTTTTTAACAGCATCACAGACCGTCGCCGAAATAAGAAAAGCAACAACGACAAACAAAAGAACTTTCATTTGATCTATTTTTATCTTCAATTTCACTAAATCTCACATCAACAGAGTATAATGTCATGAATGTTATGAATAAATAATGAAATTGAGTTTTCTTTATATATAATGCAATTCCAAGCGGAAAATTCTTATCTGATTTCAACACAGTAATTATGCATGGGATCCGTCACTTTTGTAGGATTTTCAACACGAAAGTTTTAAAAGCTTATTGCATTGATTTACTAACGAAATATAAATCAACAATTGATATCTTTTCTGAAATCCATTAAGATATATTATCTTTTAAATTTTATTTAACATGCAGATACATTTTCCATTAGCTTTTTGTCTACATCAATAATGTGCTTTTAAATGGCAAGGTTATTTTAGCTTTAGTTTAGGGGAAAGGCATAATTTCATAATTTGATGAATTAGCTTTGAAGCTGACTTTAGCATTCTCCTTATGATTTCAATGGAGAAAATCGCAGACTCTTCGTATAACTCTTGATCTTTGCGAGACGATTTCCATTAGGAAAACCAAAAAACTTAAGGATATCAGGATGATGTAGGCTGTAAATATACCGCTCATTTGATTCAGGGTTAGAGCTTCAGGAATGGCCTTGATTTTTATATCCTTTAGATATTTGATATCGTAAAAAATCGACGCCCATCTATTTATTAGTCCACTCTCAATGTACTTCCACAGTTCCTTATTAAATGGCTTCGTCAAATACGAATACTTCCTCACATAGATGCAAATGTAAAGCAAAACAATTTGCTCCTTACTAATATGAAAGCGAACATTGTTGTTTGAAAATTTCTCATTCAAATAAGCAATGTTTAAAGCTGGTGTAACAATGGCCCCCTTAAAGTTAGGATTTGTGGTCATCATGCGATAGTTGTCCACTTCCCTGGCTGATATGTTAACAAAGATGGAATGGGCAGATTTCATATCTTGAAAATACTTTCTTGTGCCTTCGACACCGTAGATTTTGTAACTTTCCTTCATCATCTTTGGGAAAGTGTCTGCAATTGAGGTGTACTTCCTCTCCTTCAGGAAGTTGAATAGAGATCCCTGGTAGCTGCTCCTAACCTGATGAAAATATGTCTCTATTAATTGGATTATGCAAAAATTTGCTAGGAAGACTTACCACCAAGCTTGATAGAATCCACAACATCAAGAGGAAACGAGCGAAATTCCGCCTTGGAATAACTGGCATGCTTCCTCCGAGAAAGACGTTGATTGTATTGATGAAGGGATAATTGTTGCCACGACCAAAGATGAAGGCTCTTCTTTCGGGGGTCAGAAACTTAGATGCCGCTACGACAATAGCTGATGCAATGAAGCATGATGATAAGCAACTCCATATAATGTAGCGTAGAGGTAGAAAAAGTTTCTCCATGGGCGAATAAGGCCTTCCGGGTGGTATAAGAAAGGTTAATGGTGTACCGAGGTAGGAGATTGTGCTGGTCAGTAATCCGTAGTGACTATATGTGCTAGCAAATGATCCTACAGTGAAGTTAACTTCACCTCGCAAGAGCTACGAAGAAAAGAGTTTCGTTAACACTTAAAACACGGTTCTCAAAAAAGAGCGAGATGAAAGTATAAGCAAAATAGTAAGTGTAAGCGGTTTATCTGGTAAAAAGTACCACAAATTGGCTTTAAGTGTAAAAGAGAGCAAGCAAAAGTAACTCACCATTCCTGTGATTCCCGTTGAGTTCTCACCATCAACTATTCCCCAGCGATCTTCATTCGTCTTTAGGACCAGAGAGAAATTGAGTCGTTGACCTAAGACTCTTGAAACAATCCCTTCAAAACCGTCATAGTAGTAACTTCCGTTTCCATGAGGAGTGAGATTCATGTAGGGAGGAAAGTGAAAGGTCCCAATGGTGAGGTCGCATCGGAAGAAATTTTCGACCTTATCCGGGAAGATCATGAAGTTCTCTTCAAGGGTGTTATTTTTAAAAACTCCCGATACAAGTGGTTTTACTACGCCACAATGCTCTGGTCTGTAGGGAAAGTATGTGTACATAAGAGCAGTTTCTAGGTCGTCAGGATCATAAGTGATGAGATTAACGTTGATAATGTAGCGGGCCCAACAATCCTCAAGAATCATCTGTACAACATCTGTGTAGTTCTTTTGGATGCTCGTCAGGACTATTGTGTAGTATCCCGTAAAGTCGTAAGCATCCGTAGACATTACTTCGAGTATTTTTCTATTATTTTTTAATTGGTAAGAATCTGATTTACAAAACTTATAAATTACTTTCTTGATTACTTTACCTGAAGGACTTATAGGAATCCAGCACTAATACGTTGAAAAATCTCGCAAAATCTTCCTCAATTCTATCAAATGCTTCCATACGGACTAAAATCTTCCCCTTTATTTCGTAGAGAAATTCATTTAAGATTCCCGATTGCAATAAGTAGCTCTGATGGTCCTTATCAGCTCTTGTAATTGTCACTTGCATTGTTTCAACACTATAGAATTGTAATACAATGGCTGCTAACATTTTTGAAAGAGGATTTCCAAATTTAACTTGTGGTATTTTGTAATTCTTATCACTGGTATAGCAGATCTTGACCAGAAGAGCTAGTAAAATGAAAAAATATCTAATGAACTTCATTATACTTGTTTTTTTTTTAAATCTAACGTCTATCTCACTGTAAAGTCGTAGATGTTATGAATAAATAAACAGCTAAGGGTGTCTTTATAAAGGCTGTTAAGCAGACATGTATAATCAGATTGAACATACTATACTATTATTGATGACATCTCCGCCTCTTTGGCGTAACTAGCACGAAAGCCTTGCACTGATTTCACGCAAGTTGGGGTATTTAACTTTTTGGAAAATGCAATAATGCCTCTATACCTTTGCTAATCCCTAACACAATAACCGGGCACTAAATCGAAAAATATTGCAGGAACTTCAACACCAATTCGCCACATCTCCTTGCGATCTCTCCTGCCTAACACGGAGCAATTCATGACGTACGAAGGATCAACAACGCATCCCGGCTGCTGGGAGAGCACGGTGTGGATTATACTAAATAAGCCAATTTACATAACAAAGCAAGAGGTGAGAAGTTTCCCACAATCGGTGGAAAGCAATTGGGGTAATGGAAGGAAAATTGACTTTTCTTGAAAAACACTCTTTCTCCGTCAGTTATACGCTCTCAGGCGACTCATGCAGGGCTCTGAACACACACCGAAGGCACCCCTGGGAAATAATGCAAGACCACTGCAGCCTCTGCATCATCGCACTGTGAGAACCAACATAGACTTCCAACATAGTTCTAAGGTGAGCCAGAAGCAGAGCCTTTTATTGTTTTTTTTACCACCCACCCTTTTCAGTCAATTAATTTTTAAGTGAGACAACCTCTTCACTAAATTGCATTTTCCTTACAATATTCTCCTTTTCTCTCGGTGCAACTTGTAAATTTTTCAATGGACGGCTGAAAAAGCAGCAGAATCAAAATCAAAATTGTCCAACAATGCAACGTGAAATGTACTATAGAGGTGAGTAAGCAGTGCGGAAAAAATTTAATTAATTTCCTCTCGATGGGTGGAAAAAAGCATCTTTTGTGTTTGTGCTCCCACTAAATCCCACTTCAATTGATCCAATTAATCTCACTGATGATGCTCACCCTTCGCTCCCGTCAAGAGCTTAAGCATTCCCAGGGGGTGAACAACTCCGACTCGATTTGTTGATTCTGCTAATTGCTGAGAATTTTTATTCAAGCTAGAGCTCATCCTTAGAGGAATTCGACGAATAAATTCAAGCTGTTAACTTGGGCGAATAAAAAGAATATTATGAATATTCCAATAAATTGCAAATATTTTGGATGAATATTGTAAGAATATTTATGAATATTTTAATTACGCAAAAAAATTTATGGAAAACAGTCCCGAATATTTTTCAAATGACGAATCTAAGCCATAAAAATTCTTTCTGGTTCACCCCCGATTTTTTCCCAATACGGGTGTAAGAATCACCTTATGGATGGATTGTAATAATATTTTGCCACAATAGCAAACAAATGGACAGCCGAGATAACACTTCGAGGACGAGAACGTGGTTTTTCCGAGTCAATCTTTCACTCCCTACACTAGAACTCATTCCAAAGGAGTTGGCATTAGCCTCAAGAGTCATCAAATACAATGATGGAGTCCATTATTCAATAAAAAACAATTAAAACTAATACTTTAAGCCATTCAGAGGATATTTCGCAGATTCATTGATGAAGAAAAGAGAGAGAAAGAAACAAAAGTGAATAATTAACAGCTCTTATTCTTTTATATAATACAATTACCAGTAGTTTATGGGAAATGTATTAAAAGAAGCTGAGAAAATACTCTGAACAATTATTTATTGAGATAAAGAAGACCCTCAAATAGAACATAAAACTAGTGAAAAGAAGTAATAAATAAAAACTAATAACATAACAGAAAAAATGGGTGGACAATAAAATATTCTCTATATATTTATTAATTGAGAGAAAAGGAAAGTAATAAAACATTTGAAAATTGTTTCTTGTAATTATAAATCTTATACAGATATTCTCAAAATTAACAGACACTTAGACAAGCTCCTCAGCGTCTAGCAAATAATTCTAGAGGATCAACATTTTACCAATAACCATTTCTCAAAAGATTTCCTGACAGATATTTTTTGGAAGCATTTTTCCTAAATCAAAACTACATTATATAAAAATAAATAACTACAGAATAAATACATACAACAACCAGAGAAATGAAGGATGTTTTTGTAATCCTTGGTCCACCCAATGGGTTTTTCCCAGATTGTTTTAAAAGTTATAATAAAAATTCTTGGTCGGATCAGTTTTCCTCGAATTGAGTCCAAATTTGCTCCTATATTTTACCGTTGAATAGCAATTTCAAATGTACATAAAATACAGAAAATTTATCCCAAAAAGGAATATATATATATATATATATAAATAGTCGAAAGTATTTCGCGTGATTCTGGAATGAGTGCGATTGTGATTTTTGCTCATCTCTGGACACGGTGAGACGTTACAAATCTGCACAAGGATGTG